>PVHX01005769.1:0-108594 GCA_004024805.1 Geosciurus inauris
CTCCAATCTCTGGCTGGAACACCCAGGAGGCGGAGGCTGGGTTTGTTTGGGCCCAGCCCTTGCTGGGAGGTGCCTGTAGCCCCGCCTCCCCATGGCTTGGCCCAGCCCTCCTCCCCAGCCTGGGGCAACTGCTTTTCCCTTGGATATTTCCCCTACCCTGCTAGCCTTGGAGAGATGGGGGTGCAGAGGATGTTGATGGGCCTCCCCCAGCCCAGCACCTTGTAGCACTGATTCCTCAAACTCCTCACTGTGCTCCTGTTCTCCTCTGAGCCCCTTTTCCTTCCAAGCCCTTGTCCCCCTCGCAGAGCTGTTATGGCCTGAGCGTGTTTTGCCACTGAACCATCATCCTTTACTACACTCCTGTCCCCTCTCACACAACAACCCCCAAATCTCCAGCCTAAGTCCCCTTAGGAAGCACAGTGGCAGCCCACCTATAGGCAGTCACAGCCACCTAGATGCAGTGGGTGACGGGGGAGCAGAAGGGCCACCATAAAATTCCCAGAGATTTCTGGACTGAGGACAGAGGATGGAGGCCTTGTTGCCAGAGAGACATGTCCCATCTCAGCCACCATGTGCTAGTCAAGTGGCCTCAGGCAGGTCCCTGCACCTCCTTGAGTATCAGTTCCATCATCTAAAAGAAGATAGTAACCCTCCCTTGTAGGATTGTTGCGAAAGCTCAGGGAGCAATAAAGAGGCTGGCCCTGAGCACAAAGGGAGCGGCAGGGAGCAGCAGGGAGCGGCAGAGCGGCAGAGAGCGGCAGAGGCCCGGCTCAGGGCAAAGGAGACAATACAAATTGATCTGCTTTCCCAGTTTGCACTGCACTTCTACATCAGGCTCCCTTGGGCTGGCCTGTGGACCCCCAAGGGCAGGTATCCCCCTTTTACAGAAGGGGCGCTGGTCTCAGAACCTTGCCAATGATTACCCAGCTAGCTGGTTGTGGGCCATGTTTTGTATATCTGACATTAGAACCAGGCTTTTTCCTCTTCCCCAGCTGTCTTCTCGGAGAAAGACTTCAGGATTCCCCCAAATCCAAGATAAGAAGTGCACCTGATCCCACTCCAGGAATAGAGTCTTTGTATTGGACAGGGATAGGGGTTCAGAGCCCAGCTTTCAGGGCAACGATAGAGAAGCATCCTGCAGCCCCACTGGGCTCCCAGTGGCTGCATGAGGGTGTTCATAGGAAGTAGGGAATGCTTAAAATAATCACAGATCTGCCTGGCACTTCGTAGGCACTCACTAGATTGCCTAATATTGTGTAAATGAACGCCATCTTTGAGAATCCAGAAATGTGAATGCATGCCCGTTGAGAAAGGTTAATAGTTAGCTTGGATTGATGGAAAGAACAGATACTGATCCTGCTTGATAAAACCAAATTAGTTCTTTCCATAGTTCTTTCTAAATCCTTCTGTCTAAAGTCTGCCTTGTGAGTTCCTTATAGAGACTAGTAGAGGTGGAACTTTCCAGACGTCAAATCGCAGGTGCACAATACTGAGAGAAGGAAGGTCCCTTTAGACTTCTGGAAGCTTCACTGCCCCATCTTGGCCACAGAAGCTGAAAAAATTCTATACATAGAACAGTCTGGGACCAGAATATTCCTGAATTCAGAGCTGCGGAACTGGAAGAAGGATCCTGGCATTTAGGTTAACCCATCCTGGGCTAGTCCCACAGAGAGGTCCCACTGTGGATGGCCCCAGCTTAAAGTCTGACCACACTGGTTTGTACCTTGGCTTTGCCACTTGCCAGCATGTGGTATTTGCTGTGCCCTGTGCTTGTTATAGAGCCCCATGATGTGTGTGGATCCCGACACCATCTGTGGATTCTCACAGTTTGCAAAACTTGATGCCTTTGTGAGAGTCCTGTGTTGTTGGCAAATCCTGGTGTGGCTTGCAAAACTCTGCAGCTCCTGGGGCTCCATAATGCTGGCACAGCCCTGCGTCTCATGCTAAGCCTGTTGATGTTATCAAATCCTGGACAGTTGGCAGATCCCAAGCCCTTCCCCTCTCTTAGACAACCCACTTTGAGACGTTAGTTTTGTAAACCGGGCAAAAAAAGGAGACTTCATCTTAGAGAACTATCTGCTTTGGGGTACAAGGGAAGGATTCTGGGCTCTAGATGAGAGCTCAATTCTGGTCCCGGCTCTGCCACAACCCTGCTATGGGACTTCGGACAGATCTCTCTCTAGGTCTCAGTCCTCCCATCTGTTAAATGGAGATCATGACGCCACATCACCTACTTCCAAGATGGTCCTGAGGGTCACTGTGAGATTGCCCAGAAGATGAGGGGGGAGGGAAGAAGAGGAAGAATGACCAGAGGCTTCTTCCTGAGAAAGGCTCCAAAATGCCACGTCGGCACCTTCGATCCCACTTCCCTCTGGCCTGTCAGTCAGGGAGCGGATATTTATAAATGAGCCCTGGGCTGGGTGGACAAGTGAGGGCCTCAGTCAGAGCCATGGCCTTCCCCTGCTTCAGATGCCACCTTGGGCTCAGACCCCTGACTGTTGAGATGCCCCTGCCTGGCTCATTAGCTCTGCCCAGGGAAGGCAACGTCAGACTTATTTCGCCCATAAGGACACTGCCACTCAGAGGTGACTTGCCCAGGGCTCTGTATCAGATCTACACACAGCACAGGTTGGGGTGCCAGCCAAGAACTGCAAGGATGGACGCGCAGTTCTCAGAGGTCAGAGTGGGAAGCACATGGCGCTCATTTAATTCAGCTGTTCCCTTTTTCAGATGAGCCATCTGAGGCCTGGACAGTGTGGTGACCATGGAGGAGCTGCTGTCTCTCTCTCCCTGGGTTTCAGTTTCCTTGGCAGGCAGATGAGAAATGAGCCCCACCTGCCAAGTGTTTGGGGTTTCCCCACTTCATTGGCTCAGCTCCTCCATCCCCACATGGCTTCACATCCCACCCATGTGAAGAGAAGCGCAGGCTGCAGGCCAGGTGGAGGTCCAGGTTGAACAGCACCACCCACCTTGGCCAGCCCACCCAGGCTTTGTAGCAGCTCAACCCTGCCCAGGGGCTCCTCCCACCTCCCCACCTTTGGGAAAGCCGTCCTCACACTCTCAGGCTCTTTCACCCCAGCAGTGACTTTCTCCTGGGCCCCATAGCCTCAGTCTCTGCTACAAACTCTGCATCCTTCCCTGGAAGTGGTAGCCCTGTTTTCCAGAAAGCATATGAGCTTAGGCACCAGACAGTTCAATCCTGATCCAATAAGAAGCTCTCTGAGGTTCAGCATCCTCTGTGAGATAAGATGACAAGAAACTTCCTGATAGGACTGCACTGAGCACCATCATCTTGCTCTGTCTTCTCTTTGCTAAGTGCGCAATTTATCTCTCCAAGGTGACTAATCTCTCCTGAGGCCTTGCTGGGCAACTTGGGGCAAGTCCCTCTCCCTCTCCGGTCCTCCATGCCCTTGTCTATGAAATGCCTCCCCAAGCTGTCAAGGCTCAGATGAACTGATGAATGGATCAGTCAGTGCTTGCTAAATTCTGACAGCTGAGCAGACATAAGCCATTGTCGATACAGCAATGATAGTGAGGGTGATGACTCTTGTAATTCTGGAAGCAGAGAGTGAGAGGGATGTAAATCATAGCAGGTGTGTGTCAGGTCAGTTCCACCTGAGTGACAACCCTTGGGAATAAAAATCACTAGGAAGGGCTCCCTGAGGTGGGAGGGAGCTCAAGGGCAAAATGGGCACCCGGCAGGGAGGCTGGTGGTCTCCAATAATAGCCATCGCTCTGCAGATGCTGCCGGGCTGTGCCTATCACAGGGCTCCAACTGAGCATGGGCTGAGCTGGGCCCCCACCCCTGGCTCTGCCACCAATATCCTGGTGTTACTCAAGTCCTGTCCTCTGCCTGGTCCTCAGTTTCCTTATGAAGTGGGGAGGGGATTGGGAACCATCTCATTCCTTCCTGCCCCTCTTTTGGAAGGACCATACTAGCTAATGTATGTACCGCTGTAATTGTAAAGTGTCAAGTGCGGGGTTACAGTTATTAATTATTTGTATCCTTGGAGAAAGGACATTGATGGAAGGCAGTGAGGCAGGCTGGGAGAGGAGACACATCTGGGGTGGGGATTGGATGGGAGCAAGCATCAGTCCAGGCTGTGGACAGTTGGCAGCAAGGACCCGGCTCTCAGACTTTGCAACACTGCCCCCTGGAGGCAGAGTGGAGTTATGTGCCCTGACTTTTCCTCCAAGACTCCAGTCAGGGAGGAGGGGACCTCTGGAAGGACTTCTGTCCATGGGGGCTTCCAGAAGGAGCCCAGTGAAAGCAGCCATCACCTGTTCTTCCCTCCGTCTGCATGCCTGCCTGTTTCTTTCCATCCCACTGCCTCTGCCCTGGTCTCTGCCACCAGCATCTCTTGCCTGGGCCCAGCCTCCTCCCTACCTCCAATCTCACCTTCTACTCCACTTTCCTGTTGGCCAGAGGGAGCTTCAACCTGCCAATCCCACCATGGCCTTCCTGCTTAAAACCCTGCCATAGATAGGCATGGTGACACTGCCTGAAATCCCAGTGACCAGAGGCTGAGGCAGGAGGATCACAAGTTGAAGGCCAGCCTCAGCAATCTAGCAAGATTCTCAGCAACTTAGCAAGACACTGTCTCAAATTTAAAATAATAATAATAATAATAATAATAATAATAATAATAATAATAATGTGAAGGGCTGAGGATGTAGCTCAGTGATAGAGTGATAGATACTGGGTTCAATCTCCAGTACCATAAATAAATAAATATTTAAAAATAAAACAAAAAATCCTGCCACATTTCCTCCTTCCCCACATAAGCCATCTTACTTAGCCCGACATTGAGTGGCACCTGTCTTTCCCTCCAGCCACATCCAGGTCACTATCCTCCTTATCTGCCAGGTCACTATTTCCACTTACAAAGGAGACAATATAAGAGCATTTATGAACAGGGTGCTTGGGCAGGACTGCTGAGGTGTGACCTCCAGCTTCTCCACTTGGTGTTACTTCTCAGTTTGTAGTATTTATTTAGTGTGGTGAGATACACATAACATAAAATTACCATTGTACCCCTTTGTAAGTATATAATTCAGTGATACTAAGTACATCATAGTGTTGTGTGATCCTCACTTTCGTCCATCTTCAGAACCTGGTCATCTTCCCAAACTGAGATTCCAGACCCATGAGTTACTTGTCTCTTTCCGCCTCGGTTTTCTCATCTGAGGGATGGGGCTAACGCTCAGACTGGTGCTTCTGCTGCCTGGTAGGTGGCAACAGGTATTCATCCATGATGGTGGTTTCTTTCTTCTCGAGGAGGCTTCTCTGGGAAGCCAGTGGGTGATAGAAACCCACAGCCCAGTGCTGCCTGGGATTCATTTATGTGGCTCGGGCAGTTCATGACAGCTGCTGGGAAGCTCGCCACCTGCTTCCTCTAGGAAGATGAGTCACTTCCTCCCCTGATGGGCCGTGAGCTGGGGAGGGGAAGGGAGGAAACAGAGCACTGCAGCTGCTTCTGGCCAGCTGGGTCCTCGCGAGGGTCCCAAGCACACTGCACAGCCAGGAGTGGCCAGGGGTGTTGTGCCTGGCATCAGGGCGGAGTGGGCCAGGGTAGGGCACCCTAACTTGCCTCTGCTCTCACTCAGGAAGGCCAGAGCAGAGCCTTGTTTCCATCAGGGCTGTTTATTCAGAGCATTGTCAGTATGTGCTTGGCTTGCGTCCCTCCCATTACACCCAGACCCACACCCTCCTCCACCTGGCACGTTCTCCCGGATCCACTCACTCCCACTGTGCTGGCGGTCCTGTCTCAGGCTCTCCCACCCGTGAGCTTCGGGCCTTACAAATGGAGTGGCCTTGTCTCTGGCCAGTGCAGGCAGTGCGTAGATCACTCCAGCAAAGAGACTCACAGCTGGGCCCAGACCAGGAGCCTAGATGGCTTGTCTCTAATTAAGGGTCCTCTGTGTGGGGACTCCAGTCTCTCAAGTTAAAAACATTAATCATCTTCTAGAAATAACCAGCAAGGAAGGCAGTTTAGCCTAAGCAAACCAATGCAGTCTTTCCAGTGACTTAGGCCTGAGCTCTGCCAACAACTAGCTGGGAAGTATTGGGCAGTGACTTTTATTTTTCAAAGCCTCAGTTTACTTGACTATAAAATGGATGTGAGGGCTGGGATTGTGGCTCAGTGGTAGAGCGCTTGCCTCACATGCGTGAGGCACTGGGTTCGATCCTCAGCACCACATAAAAATAAAAATAAAATAAAGATATTGTGTCCATCTACAACTAAAAATATTAAAATAAAATAAAATAAAATGGATGTGATATGACTGACATTTGCTACATGTCAGACACAGTTCTAAGTACTTCATTTATATTGATACGGTCAATGTTGCCAACAACCTATTATGGTTCCTAATTTACAGATGAGGAAGCTGAGGCACAGAGAGGCTAAGACACTTGCTTAAGGTTACACAGTTGGTCTAAACAGTCTGGCCCCAGAATCCAAATCCCTAATCATGATCCTAACTGTTTCAGAGGGCTAGTTTAGGGATTCACTCACTAGCCACTAGCCCCTAAGCGTGGAACCGAATGCTGTGTTGAGCAATGAGGTAGTGCCTGTGGCTGGGTTCCATTCCTGTTCTACTGATGACCATCTGTGTGACCTTGACATGTCACTTTCCCTGTCAAATCTCAGGTTTCCCTCCCACAACAGGAAGAGCTTGAATTCTGGCTGGTGACCCCCAGATCTCTGCTGCAGCCCAGGGCTCCTCCCGATCTCTTCATGTCCACCCCCAGGGGCCTCCTCAAGCTCAGCAGAGCTCCTCACCCCTGGGAAAACTGCCCTCCCAGTCCCTGCTGAGCCACCAGTCTCCTTGGCCTCAGGTCTGTCCCTCTGTCCCTCCCCTCAATCTGTGTGACAACTCTGTCCTTCACATTCTTCTGCCTCCTCCTGCCCCCATCCCTTATTCAGAGCCTGGTCCTCATTCCCCCAGGACGCTTGTGACCTCTCCTCACTCTTCTGTGACTCCACTTCCCCCCCTGTTCTAACCTGTCTTCCATATCCCACCAGACATCTTTCCAAACGCTAAGCTTATTGTGCCGAAAGTTAGGTTTAATAAAACCTTGTCCTTCTTCTGGGAGCAAAAGTGCATTCCTTAGCCTAAAGTTCGACACTCATCACCACATACCAGTGACCTACCTTCCCGGCCCCACCCGGTCACCACGCCCCCTCCTGTCTCGCTGCCTCTGGCCAGATGCCTTTTCTCATCCCCCAAGAACCACCTCCAGCCCCACCCACACTGGAGTGTTTCCAGACTCCTCCAGGAAGAATCCAGATGTGGTGGAGCTCACCTCCTAGCTCTCTGCAAGTCCTTGGCCAAGGAGCAGCCAGCAGGCTGGCCCCACCATGGAGCTTCCAGAGGCCAGTTCCTTTGCCCCAGCCGCCTCTCCCTGCCACTCCTCTAGTGTCCCTCCAATGAGATAGAGTTCTGATGTTTCCTCCTCCTCTGGGACTCTGGACTAAGAACAAGGTGACCCAGGGTGACCAGGACCAACACAGTCCCAAAGAGAAACAGAGGAAGAGTCTCAGCCTTTCCAGGGTGAAAAGCCTCAGAGGGAAGGACACCTGGGGGCGGCCTCAGTGTGGCTGTGGGGGTGACGGTTCCACAGCACTCCACAGTTTGCAAAGTACTCTACATAGAAAAAAAAGTCACTCCACCTTTACTGGAGCCACTCTGCTGGTCCCATCACCCTTCTGCACAAAGGGAAAACAAAGGCAGAAGGAAATGGACTCACTGCCCAGGATACACAGCTGGTTAGTGGTAGAACTGGGATTTGAACCCAGGTGCATGTGGCCTCCACAGCGAATGCCCTTCCCTCAGATCACACTCCTTCCAGTGGTAGTGAGGGGGGTGATGACAATCACGCCAGAGGCCCCAGCATTAGCGCTGTCTGGACTTTCCTCCCCTGAGCTCCTCCAGGCTCTTGCCCAGGCTGGAGAAGGCAGCCTAGACTCTCCATAGATGCACCTATAACTTCATTTTCCTCCTTGTCACTTTTGCATCTGCCTGGGGCCTTTGCAGGTGGCAAAGGACGTGGGGATGAGACAGAGGGAGACAGATCGTCACCATTTCCAGCCTCCCAGAGTGGTATCAGGGCCAGGCACAGGCAGTTGGCCTCTGCCTGGGCTGAGGGCTGGGCCATTTTCTGTTTTGAAGTTTTAAATGTTCCTGAGATGTAGGCTCCTTCTGGAGATGTTGCTGGACCTCCCCATTTGCTGAGGAAGGAGAGACAATCAACAGTGAGTGTATGGACCTCCCCAGAGAGAGCGACAGGGGCTTGTGTGATTTGGGTGGAAAACATTTGTGACACCTTCTTGCTTCCTCTACTGCATTTTAACCTGTACCACATTAGACAGAGTTTCCACACAAGACATGCTGGAGCCCTGCACAGTGGTACACAGGAGGCTGAGGCAAGAGGATCGCAAGTTCGAGGCCAGTCTCAGCAATTTAGTGAGACTGTCTCAGAATAAAAAATAGCCAGGTGTGGTGTCATATGCCTGTAATCTCAGCAGCTTGGGAGGCTGAAGCAGGAGGATTGCAAGTTCGAGGCCAGCCTCAGCAAAAGCGAGGCACTAAGCAACTCAGTGAGACCTTGTCTCTAAATAATAAAATAGGGCTGGGGATGTGGCTCAGTGGTTGAGTGCCCCTGATTTCAATCTCTGGTACAAAAAATAAAAAATAAAAAGGACTAAGGATGTAGCTAGGTGGTAAATCACCCTACTCTACTTCTGAGCTACTACGTTCCCCGCCCTTACAAACCCTCATTTCACAGAAAAGGAAACAGATTCTCAAATGTGCCAGACTTGAATCCAAATCCATCTGGCACCCAGATCTGAGCCTTATGCACTCCCCTGCCTCCCAGTCCTGTTTGATGGTGAACAAATGCATCCTCAGGGAAGTCTCCCAACACTTGGATCTTTTTTTTTTTTTTTTTTTTTTGGTACTGGAGATTGAACTCAGGGGCACTCAACCACTGAGCCACATCCCCAGCCCTATTTTGTGTTTTATGTAGAGACAGGGTCTCACTGAGTTGCTTAGTGCCTCGCCATTGCTGAGGCTGGCTTTGAACTCGCGATTCTCCTGTCTCAGCCTCCCTAAGTGCTGGGATTACAGGCTTGTGCCACCACGCCCGGCTCCAACACTTGGATCTTAAAGGAGCCTCGTCCCCAGCCCCCAACTCACAGCACCAGGTCTATAAATTTAACCTGTAGCTCACTCTGTTTCTAGTCCCTTCTCTACCCCTTGAGATTCCTCTAACTCTTGAGAGTCAAGAAGCACTGGCCTTGGAGAGGGATCAAACTCTACCTCTGACCAAGGCAGGATTGGTGACTTAACCTCTCTGAGCTTCCTCATCTAATAAAACAGGGTAATAAAAATTACTGCTTAGATTAAATGAAATGAAGTATGTGATCACCAGGGCACAGTCGTTAGCACAAAGAAGCACTCAGCTTCTTTATTACTCTTCTTATTACTCTTTCTGTTCCTTCCTTCCTACCAAGCTTCCTGGCTGGACTTCTCCTCCAGTCTCTCCTGCTCTGATTCATTCTTCTTACCACAGTGGCTCTGAGCTTCCTGAAATGCATCACTACAATGTCAGCACCCTGTCTAGAGGCTGTATCTGGCTTTCCTGTGTCCTGGGGCTGAGTTCTTACTCCTTAGCCTGGAATTTGAGACCCTCCTCCCCACTGACCCCTTTCACCTCACCTTTTGAGACTCCCAGTCTCTCCATCTATAACAGATTCCAAATAAACTTCCATCTAGCCCCCTAACACGTCTCCTGCCTTTTCCCCCTGTGGTGACTTTGTTTACCCCTTCCTTATTGGCCTGGGAGAACGCTTCTCATCTGCTTATAATTTGTGATTTTGAAAGCTGTCTTCCATGAGACAGGCCTGCTCCCCTCCTCTGGGTCATGCGACTCCTAAGCAGCACAGTGGCTGTGAAGGCCAGCTCTTCCCTTGGCCACCCCCACTAGACTGTCAGATTGCTGTGACGAGATGCCCAGCATAAAGCTAGCTTCATCTAGTGTAGAATGAATGTCGAGCTGCAGTTCTCCTAATCTTAAAATGGCAGCATCAACAGGCAGGCCTGGTTAATCCAGAGAGGAGAGCACCCTGGGGCTGGAGGAAGAGGCAGTCATGGGAGGCTCCCTGGAGGAGGATGACTTGGAATGATAAGGCATCTAGAAAGGGAGAGAGTGAGAAAGAACGAGAGAGTGTGAGTAAGCAGAGAGAGGGAAGACTAGGGATCCAAGCGACTTCTGCTGTCACACTTGCTCTTTTAGCTTCAGAGCACCCAGAGGGTCCCCGCAGGCCAGTGGCACGCACATTTTATGGTCACAGAGAGAAACTCACAGCCCTTTCTTGTGTCATTGGTTGGCACAGAAGTTGGACTAGGGGTGAGAAGAACTGACTTGGGGTGAGAGTTCAGATCTGCTGGGGCTTGGGTTGTGGTGGCCAGGCCACTCCTTCCACCTGAGCCTGTTCCCCTGTCTGTCACCTGATGGTACTGATTGTTGTTCAGTCAGCCCCCATAGACCATAAAATTTTATGTCCCAGTGAGGACTGTTAATCTTGTTGTTTTAATTATCAGCAAAGCCCAGTGGTAACTGCTAACAAACCACCTGGGAGTCCCCCAAAAATGTTACTCAAGGTCACAGTGGAAGGGGATCTCTAGGGGTCAAGGCCCCAGCAGACTGGGAGGCGTAGAGCTTGAGAGTTTAATGCAACCAGGCTCAGCCCTGAGCTGAATGGGGAGAGGAAGGAGCCACTGCAGAGGCCTGGGCAGGAACGCTGCACTGGGCCAACTGCAGAGGCATAGGACAAGAAGGCTAAGGGACGTGCCCAGAGCTGGCCACAGCCCCATCAGGGGCCCAGCTCCAGGAGGACAGGTGTTGGGAGGAGGCAGTGAGGGCCCCTCACCCAACTCTGAAAAGGAGGCTCTAAAAGGAGGGAGGCAGCTGTGTTCTTTCTGTTTTAGTTTATGGCATTCTGGGATGCCTGGCTGTGCTGCTAAGTAGCCAGCTGTGTGACTCTGACCAGATCATTGCCCTCTCTGGGCCTCCTCATCACTTTGGCAAGAATAAGGGGGATGGACCAGAAGCTCTTGACAGAGCTGAATGGCTTCTGATTATATTTTAGTGTTGGACAGAAAGCCCTGAGGTTGTCAGGACAGCCATGGCCCAATCTCTGTCCCTAGAAAATTAGGAAGAAAGGTATCTGTGTACCACTGATGTGCTGGCTTTCTTGAGAGGGGTTGGAATGAATCTCTGGCCCCAAGGAATCCCCAAGCTGGAGAGAGAAACAGATGCATATGTGGACAACAACCCCCAGATGATCTGGGCCCAGACAGGTGGGTTTCAGTGCCTCTCCCATGCTGGGCCTTTAGGAGCCCTGGGCAGGGAGCATGTGAATGGCTTCTAGTGAAACTGCCACCAACTCTGTGTGACCTTGACCAAGTCACTCCCCTTGCTGAGTCATTTTTATTTGAAAAGCAGGATTTAGGGGAAGTGGGGGTTAGACAACATTGTTTGCTTGAGGCGCTGGTGTTCTGGTGTTGCTCAGCACACCTTGCACCTTCATGGTCCCAGTGGCTGGTGGGAACGACTTAGAATTACAGCAAGTTTCAGAGAAGTGTGTTTGTATTCATTGAGATGCTTTAAGAAAAATCCCTGATGACTGGTCTATTATGGGAAAAAATTCAGTTTAACTTGTGTTAACCCTTTCATTTATTAATTGGTTTATTAAAAAATCATTATAGGGGCTGGGATTGTAGCTCAGTGGTACAGCGCTTGCCTCACATGCGTGAGGCACTGGGTTCGATCCTCAGCACCACATAAAAATAAAAATAAAATAAAGATATTGTGTCCATCTACAACTAAAAAATACTTTAAAAAAATCATTATAGAGAGTTTTTTAGGAGTCAGGAAGCAGGTGTAAAACATTCATGCTCAGAATATGAAGCTTGGATGCCCAGAGCTTATTATTTTTTTTTAATGAAAACAAGCCCAGTCTCTCTTTTCCTTAAGTCATTTCTTGAAATAGCATTTTCCTAGCCATTTACAGCCTCTGCCTAGTACTCAGTCCATCTGAAATTATTTTGAAATGCCTTTAAAATAAAACAGTGATTTATAGCTGTCTCTGATATCAACCTAAGACAGAGAGGAAAATAAAGCCATTTGCCTAATTTTCCCCCAGGTGGAAATCAGAACTTCCAAGTTCTCTAGGTAGGCTGGCTGGTGGCAAGGGTCAGAGCCTGAGCCGGGAAGCCTGGTTCTGGGACCAGCTCTGTCATGGACCAGCTGGTGACCTGATGGCGACCCCTCCCCTACCCCACCCAAGTCGGATTCCTTCACTTGTGAGGAAAGGACAAGGACGCCACTATCTGTGGGGCTGTTTCCACGCTTACGTATTCTGCCACACGAGAAAGATTTTGTTAGAGGGAGAAGCCAAAGGTGATGTTGGGAACGCCAAATGCAACTGCCCAAGGTGTCCTCAGAGTAGAAGTGTTCCAGAGGTCATATTGCCTGGCCCTAGAGGGCAATAGAGGGCCAAGTCTTCCCTCAGCTCAGTTCTATGGGTTGAAAGTCTCACTTTAGAGGTCTTGGGCTGCCAGGAATGCCCAGTCCCTTTTATGTTGCTATAACTGAATATGACAGACTGGGAAATATATAAAGAATAAAGGTTCATTCAGCCCGTGGTTCTGGAAGTCCAAGAGCATGGTGACAACATCTGCTGGGCATCTGTTAAGGGCCTTCCTGCTGGGTCATGACATGGTGGAGGGCATCACATGGTGGTGGTGGAGCAACATATTAACTCTCAAGAGCAACATATTAACTCTTCCTTTTCTTAAAAAGCCACTAATGCAATCACGGACCCGCCTCAGGGGGTCCCACTCTCATGACTTTATCTAATCCCAACTATTACCCAAAGGCTCTACCTCTAAATGCATATGACTTTGGGGAATGTCTCCACGTGAATTTGAGAAGGAACAAATAATCAGACCATGGCACCCAGTAACCCTCTTCCACAGCCTCAGGTGAGAGGAATGATTCTCTGTAGTGTCTGTCTTCTCTTGTGACACTGGTTCTACAACTTTTCAGCTCTCTGTGACGCCCTCTGAAGTAGGACAAAGAAAGGAAGCTCTAGGGTAGTGCATGAAACCACTAAACAGTGACATCTACAGCAGCCAGGAGGAGGGAAGACCTACAGAGTGACTTGGCTGTACCCTGGGGCACGCTTCCCCTCCATGGGAAAATAGAATTCAACTTGGATGCCATGAGGGGAGAAGACTCCTTCTATCAAGGACATATAGCAATACAACATCTGTCCTCTGAGGGTGTCTGATGGTCTGGGAAATGGAGGGACTTTTAGTGCTGAAACAGCTCTGGGCAAATAAGGACGGCTGGTGATCACTGTACCATATGATGAGGAACCAGGATACAAAGACAGACCACAGGACACTCAGGTTAGTCTGAGACAGACACAAAGAGCCCCAGCCCAGGAGCACAGAAGGGGAGGCCATTCCTGGGTTCCCTGGGGAAGCAGCTAAAGATAAAGATAGCACAGGAAAGGGTTCTCAAGAAGTTGTAAATACAGAAAGCAAGACAAAGGGCAGACATGGCATCCCTGCCCAGATGGAGTGGGGCACAGAAGGAGAGGAGTTGAATTCAGAGTAGAGCAGAAGTGGTTCTTCCAGCCATCCCTGAGGGAACCCACCAATTCCTCAGAGTTCATGGGCACGAGTCCTTATGGAGGCTGTGGAGAGTCTGGTTCCCTGAGGAGAACCTCCAAGCAAACCTCATGGCATTTTTCTTTAGGACCTAACTTTACTCTGTCTCAACCAGTGAATCTGTTGTCTTCAGAAAGTCCTGAGTTAAAGAAGTCCATTCAGGAATTGTGAAGCGCTGTCTGGACTGGATGGGCTTGTATCAAATGACTGTAGTGGAGATGGCCGTGTGACAGCGGGCAAAGCATGGCTAGTGATTCGTCAGCATTGCTACGCCCTGAATGTTCCTTCACCTGTGGCTGCAGCACTGGCCTAAAACATCAGGTCTGCTTAAAGGAGCTACTTGATTTTATAGTGGGCGTTTCAACATTTGAATGGATATCTCTCAAGTCTTTCTCTCTCAGATGGGTTCCATTTGCCTTCCAATCTGGAATGTTATTGAAGTGATTCACTTATGCAACATTTTTGGTTGTGTTAGAACTGATAGATCTAGGTTTAGAAGCTTGCGTAAAGGTTTTTAATCTAGCTCCTATCCAAGTATTAGATCACTTCTGTAGCATCCAGCCAAAGACCCCACCCTTGCGCACATGTTGTTACATGGAATTCACTGATTTCCGAGCTACCTTTTGCATTATGTAAGAGTTCTGATTGAAGGAAATGTCTTTCCTATGTGGGCTGAACTCTGGGAACTGCTGCCACTCTTGATAAGTGTTTTTCCATTCTTCCCACTGCCCTTTAGGCATTTGCATACACCTCTCTTCCTCACTAAACAGGACCCCCTCTCTCAACAATTGCTGTTAGACATTTCACAATTCTGGGCATCTTAATTGTTTCTTTTTTTAATTATTTTTTTTAGTCGTTGATGGATCTTTATTTTATTCATTTATTATTTATATGTGGTGCTGAGGATCGAACCCAGTGCCTCACGCTTGCTAGGCAAGCGCTCTACCACTGAGCTACAGCCCCAGCCCCTGGGCATCTTAATTGTGCAATAAAAATCCAACACAAAGAAGATGTTGAGCCGGGCATGGTGGCGCACGCCTGTAATCCCAGCACTTTGGGAGGCTGAGACAGGAGTTTGATCGGGAGTTCAAAGCCAGCCTCAGCAATGATGAGGGTCAGCCTAAGCAACCCAGTGAGACCCTGTCTCTACAGAAAACACAAAGTAGGGCTGGGGATGTGGCTCAGTGATCAAGTGCCCCTGAGTTTAATCCCCGGTACCAAAACCAAAAAACTTAGAGAAGATGTTGGATTATGATCTATGGTTGGAAATAAAAAATGCTCGTGCTAGTTGCAGTACCTCTGATTGCTCTGGCTTCCGCATGTGTTCTGATGTTCCCACAGTCTGCTGACACCCAGCTGTGTCTGATCCACTGTGGGAGGCACTACTTGTAACGGATCAGAGGACTCCCCAACTGTCTCTGCCTGGTGGGCATTCCTTCTGCCAAGAGTCTCTCTTCCTCCCCATCTTCTTGATTTTCTTCTTTATCTACCTGCTTACCCAAATAAGCGATGTCCTGACCCCAGTGGCTGTGGTGGCAGAGCCCATCCTCCACAAGCCCAGCCATATCTCTCTTTCTTGCTCTCATTCTCTCTTTCTCTTTTTGGTACTGGGGATTGAACCCTGGGTGTTCTACCATTGAGCTACACCCCCAGCCCTTTTAATTTTTTTAATTTTTAATTTTTTTTTTGATACTGGGGATTGAACTCAGGGCACTCTGCTATTGAGCCACATCCCCAGCCCTATTTTGTGTTTTATGTAGAGACAGGGTCTCACTGAGTTGCTTAGCGCCTTGCCATTGCTGAGGCTGGCTTTGAACTCGCGATCCTCCTGTCTCAGCCTCCCTAAGTGCTGGGATTACAGGTGTGCACCACTGCACCTGGCTTAATTTTTAAATTTTGAGACAAGGTCTAGTTAAGTTGCTAGGCTGGCCTCGAACTTTCATTTCTTTTGCCTCAGCCTACCTGGTCTCTGGGATTACAGATGTGAGCCACCAACCCCGGGTCCATGCACTTCCTCCTGATCAACCTCTCAGCCCTAGACATCTTTTTCCTTGTAACCACTGTCCCTAAAATGATGTCCCTATTTCTGTTGGGGACTACTTCCTCAGTTTCTCCACTTGCTTCTAGCAGATGTACCTTTGCCACAGCTACTGCTGTTCAGAAGCCTTCTTCCTGGTGGTCATGGCCTATGACTGCTCTGTGGCTATCTGCTGCCCACCGTACTACCCTGTCCACATGACCCCATACATCAGCACTGCACTGGTGGCCAATGCCTGGCTCACCGTCCTCCTCCTGCCCATCCCAGCAGTGGCACAGACCTCCCAGATGGCATTTGACAACATTGCGCACTTCTATCACTGCTTTGTGACCACCTGGCTGTGGTCCAGGCCTCCTGCTCTGACACCACTCCCCAGGCCCTCATGGGCTTCTGCATTGCTATGGCGGTCTCCTTCTTCCCCCTTCTCCTGGTGCTTCTGTCCTATGCTCACATCCTGGCCTCAGTGCTTTAAGTCAGCTCCTGAGAAGGACGTTCAAAAGTCTTCTCCACCCGAGGCTCTCATCTTGTGATGGTGGATGTCCTTTATAGTTTGAATACTGGATGTACCACAAAGGCATGGACCCTAGGGTGGGGCTATTGTCAGGTCCCATAAACCTTTAGGAAATGGGATCTTGTTGGAGGTCCTGAGGTCACTGGGGACATGCTTTCAAAGGGGATCGTGAGACCCTGGTCTCTTCCTTTTAACTTCCCAATTCATGATATAATCATTTGGCTCCAAAACACACCTCTGCTATGAATGTGCCACCCTTGCCAGAGGCCCAAACTGATGATGCCACTTCATCTTGAACTGGAAACTACAGAACTGTGAGCCAAAACAGACTTTTTTTCTTTATAAGTTCATTGTTTCAGGCACTTCATTATCATAGCAGGAAGCTGACTAATAACAGCAACTATTCATCCATTGCCATCACCAACACGGCCCATAGAGACCACCTGCTGAGAATTCTGTTTTGCTATTCTCACACCTGTGCTCAACCCTCTCTGCTACACACTGAAGGACTGATATATGCAGGCAACAACACAGAGGAATCTCACTTAGTGTTGAGCAAAATAATTAAGACTCAAAATAATATCGTACTACTCAGTTACATAAAGTTTAGGACCAAGCAGAACTAAACTACTCTTTTTAATCAATGCATATAAAAGTCATAAACCATGAAGAAAGAGTAACTATCATAAAAATCAGAATCGTGATTACTTCTAGGAGAGGAGGAGGGTTGTAAGCACTGAGAGACCCCAGGAGCTTGTAAGGTATGGTCAGTGTTCTCTGCTGAATGGTAACACAGGGGTTTGCTTTAAATGAGACTGTACACAGTCATGTATTGCTTAACAGGGATAAGTTCTGAGAAATGCGTCACTGGAGGATTTCATCACTAGGCAAGCATCATAGAGTGTACTTGATTGAACTCAGGGATGCTTAACCACTGAGCCACATCCCTAGCCCTTTTTTTACATTTTATTTAGAGACAGGGTCTCATTAAGTTGCTTAGGGCTTCCCTAAATTGCTGAGGTTGATTTTGAACTTGTGATCCTCCTGTCTCAACCTCCAGAGACACTGGAACTAAAGGCATGTGCCAACCGCACTCGGCTTAAGCAGTCTTTACTGAACTTTTGAGCTAGCAAGAAGAGCTAGAGGCCCAGAATAAATCAGAACAGTCACTGCCCTCAAGATGCTCCCAGTTTCAGGTAGAATCATAGACGTGGGCACAAACAGCACAGTGTGGTAGGTGCCATTGTTGAGGGCAGCCTGGTGGGATCTAGGGCTGGCGGGAGGGGAGGTTGGTAGTCAGTCACAGTATGCACGTCTCCCAGGAATGTTTCAATCTATCCCTCCTTCTACTGCTTGTTCTGAGTCACAGTTACCACTGTTTTGAGTCCAAATTATGAAACAAGTAACAAGAATGATATTTATGATGATGTTGTTTCTCTAGCATATATTCTTGAGACAAAATACTTAAACACCAAATTCTTACTTGGGACTTTCTGTTTATATTTCAAATAGCATGGTTCACTTTAATTTGTTATTCTCCCCTTACGTTTTCTTAAAAGCATCTTCCAAGATTTGTCCACACTAACATTACCTAGTTTCAACTTTGAGGACTTGATTCTTTATAAACTAAATTTTTTTCCTAAGTAATATATGTTTTAAATAACTTGCCCATGTTTCTGTTATCTTTAAAGTCATAAAATCTATATCACTGAATGCTACTTCCACAAATAAGTAAAAATCAAACAACTTACTCCTAGATAACCAGTCAAAGAAGAAATCATCAAGAAAATCAGAAAATATTTTGAAAGAAATGAAAACAACTTACTATAACATGGGATGCAGCTAAAGCAGTTCCTAGAGGGAAAATTATAGCTGTAAATGTCTATATTATAAAGAAGAAAAATCTCAAATCAATAACCTTTCATTTTAGGAAATTAGAAAAGAACAGCAAATAAAACTTGGAATTGGGCACAAAATTATAAAGATTAGAGCAGAAATAAATGAAACAGAATATAAAAACAGAGAGAATCAACAAAACCTAGGTTAGCTCTTTGATTATATCAACCTTTAGATTGACCACAAAAAAAGAGAGAAGATTCCAAATAAGCAGTAAAACGAGGGACCATTACAACTCATCACATGGAGGTAAGAAATGTTAAAGGAAAAGACCACCAATCAATATCTGAAACAAGCCTGTAATTCCAGTGGCTCAGAAGGCTGAGGCAGGAGGATCATGAGTTCAAGGCCAGCCTCAGCAAAAGTGAGGTGCTAAGCAACTAGTGAGACCCTGTCTCTTAATAAAATACAAAATAGGGCTGAGGATGTGGCTCAGTGGTTAAGAGCCCCTGGGCTCAATCCCTAGTACCAAAAAAAAAAAAAAAAAAAAAAAATCTGAAACAAAGAGCTGGATTTATCACTGGCTTCTGCATGGGAATGCTGTGGTTTACCGGCAGTCTGTTTCTGAATGACAGAGGGAGCTGCTCCTGTACAGGGCTGTGGAAAATGTAGAGATCAGGGGCCAGTAGGCTTTGAGCAGGGCTTTTTAGGGACTGGTCTGCCTTCATTGTGGAAGTGTGGTTACTGAGGGAAGATATTCTGAGTGACTTTGAGAAGTACGTGAGCTGACGTTAAGCTGTCATTGAACAATAAGCAGGTTTGAAACAAGTTCTGATGATTATTTGTTACCATGGCTACAGAACAACCACTCATTTCCTAGAAGTATGAGAACAATTTTATTCTCAGAGGTAATAAAATTATATTTCATCCTATGATGTAATTATAGCAGTTCTTTAGAATGTTGGCTTTTTCCAAAGAAATTTCCCCCAACATTTTTACTCACCTACTTTGGTTCATTTCCTCATATAAAAGTAAGTAAAACAAGAGCCCTCTTAAAAAGGGATCTAAACTTAGATTTTGTTTGTTTGATTTTCCCTACTTTCCACCATTCTGCCAACCGTCGAACTCCACGTGGGTTCTTCTGGCCCAGGCACCAGATTCTTTTTATCAGTTTCAGTCAAACATCCCCAAAAGCCTTCTGTCATTCTTGTACTGCCAAAAATGGCCTTTTAAAGTTTATCAAAGATCTCTATTGTGTTTGAGAAACAGGAAGCAGAACAACAACAACAAAATCCACCCATCAGTCTGGCAATTCTGCAGGATTCTTTGCTTTTAACTTAAGAGTGGTTAGATCTTCAAGCCCTGAAACATTTTCAGTATTTATCTTTATGATACTAAAGCAGAGATCCACATACACACATTTATCCCAACCAAAAATTTGTCTCTTCGATGGAGTGAGTAGACATGGAGAAAAGAAGACCGGTACACATAGTTTATGCTTGTCATTCAAAGAAATTTCCACAACCATCTTCAGATCCATTCTGAACCTCACTAGATCAAAAGGACAGCAATCTCTGCCCAGCTCCCAATGATTCAGTAATCCCAGGTTGCAGTTGTAAATCTACAGTCACCAGAGGTCTATTAGGGAAGTCTCTGCTGTGGACCGAAATGAACCCCACGTGTATCATTTTCTCCTGGTTCTAGGCAGAAGCATCAGACCCCAGTGTAAGAGGGTCATCTCAATCATTGCTGAGACTTAGTGTTCCCAAAGTCCTTACATAAGGGACAGATGGTTCTGCCCACATGTACCCTGTGTCATTTCAAAATGTAATAATTGCTTGGCCTTGAAGTTCTACTTCTAGGGATCTACTCCCTCAGAGAAATATTCTGGCACATGTAACCCAAAATGCATATTAAAAGGATATTAATCACAAACTGTTCACAGGAGCAATAATTGGATACAACTTAAATGTCCACAGCAGGTGACTTATTAGAGAAAGTACATCCATATTATGAAGCACCAAGTAGGAGATCAAAAGAATAAAGTAGATCAGTCATAGAGAGATTCTAAGACTTATTGTTAAATTAAAACTATCTTACACAATAAGTACAGAATGATTCGATTTATGTTAAAAGAAAAACCACACACTTAGAAAAGTCTGGAAGGAACAGAAAATCAGGAAAAGTGATTAGCTGTGGGGTGGGAGAGGGAGTATGGAGAAGGGATGGCACTTTCACTCAATAAAGCTCTGACTGATTAAAATATTTTACAATGAAGATCTATTTATTAATTGTGAAATTTTTAAAGATGATGAAATTCATATACATATTGGTGAAAAAGCGACAGAATCAGAAACAGAGAGCAGTAAAGCCAAAGAAGGGAATGAGAGAGACTGAGGCAGGAGGAGTCTGAGACTCTTGCCTTTGTCCTGCCTGGGGTTCGGATATAGATTTCTACTCTAACCTTCCTGCCACAAAACCTTGGCATATTTGTTATGGCATAGCAGCAGCTGAGTTTTACTATTTTGCTTCATTAAATAATAGCTCATAATTACTGAATGTTTAGTGATTGACAGGCTCCAGACTAAGCAACCCAGCTCCTCCCAGTAGCTTGTGACATTGTGGTTTTGCTACACCCTTTCTGCAGGTAAGGAAGGCTCCGCAAGACTCAGGTCTCAGCCCCAAGATGACATGCTGCTGAACCTGGTCCCACCCCCTAGCTCTGCTACTGCGTAAGTCACTTCACTTCTCTAGATCTCAGTTTCCTCAAATGTACAATTGTACAATAGTGTGAGCAATCTCTTTTTTTTGGTACTGGAGATTGAACTCAGGGGCACTTGACCCCTGAGCCACATCCCCAGCCCTATTTTGTGTTTTATGTAGAGACAGAGTCTCACTGAGTTGCTTAGCGCCTCGCTGTTGCTTAGGTTGGCTTTGAACTCGCGATTCTCCTGTCTCAGCCTCCCTAAGTGCTGGGATTACAGGCTTGCACCACCACGCCCGGCTTGAGCAATCTTGACTCTAGCCTTCCCTGGTGGTTGAGAGGAACAGTTAAGGAAACAGGAACAAAACTGTTCCACTGGTGATCAAGTTCTGGGGCCCTTGAGGGTTGTCAGTGATGCTGTTTTCATCATCAGCCAGGTCTCCTGCTCCACTCTGGGAAGTCATCCCCAGCTGGCAGGCAGGTCTGTGGTCCCAGAGGAGAGCCAGTTGGAAGGGGGGCCCCAGCAGGCCTGGCTGCAGGGAGGCGCCTGGGAATTTAAAGGGCTATGGCTTAGCTCTTACCTGGCCCTTCTCAATAGAGCCAAGTGTGACTCCAAAGAAGATACTCAGGAGGACCAGGCTTGGCCGGTGAGCTGGAGGATGCTCTGGATGGAGCATGCAGATGCAGACAAAGGCTGGGGTAGAGACAGGTTTGGGAAGTCGGGGTGTAAAGCGCCCTGGTGCAGAATCTAGGAACACACACCTGATATATGAATGACAGTGATTCAGAATCTATGACAGCTGTGCACACAGTCCTTGTGACTGTAGGTCAGACACAAGCAGGCTAGGGCAGGGATGTGCAGTCACCAGCAGGAGACTGCGGATGTGGGAGGAGAGTCTCACGAGGTGGCAAAGCCAATGACAGCAAGAGACATGGGGATAATTAATGAAGCATCTGTCAACTCTGCAAGAGTCAGGGATGAGGGAAATGCGGTACAGGCAGGGAAAGTGGAAACCAGGGCTTTTTAACTCCAAAGTTAATGGACCTACATTATTTACATGTATTGCTCCTTTTCTATGGGAATAGCACAGTGGGAGCCTCATGACCAAACCGCATAGGTTTGGGGGTTGTCATGAGGTGCAATGACACAGTGATTGTAAAGAATCAAGGCTGCTTAAGAAATGGGAGAACACTTGCTCTCCCTTCTTAGGGCGTTGGACATCCATCTCTGAGATGGGACATCCATCTCTGAACATCTCTCTTGTCCAAACATAAAAAGAACGCACAAAAACTTTTTTTGACCTGAAGAAGATAATTTTTTCCTAAAGGCCTCTTTGTTTACAGATGTAAAAACTGAGGCTCAGAAACCCAAAGTCACAGCAAGTTAGCAGTAAGCCTG
Organism: Geosciurus inauris; assembly: GCA_004024805.1. Taxonomy (NCBI): domain Eukaryota; kingdom Metazoa; phylum Chordata; class Mammalia; order Rodentia; family Sciuridae; genus Geosciurus; species Geosciurus inauris. The sequence goes on from PVHX01005769.1 coordinate 22,235, forward strand.
GTCCAGGAGCCAGGATTCTTAGTTGCCAGGAGGGGCTCAGAACTTTGTAGCAAGCTGGCTGCAGAAACAACTTCTTCTCTCATCTTTTACCAGCTGTGGCCTGGGATGAGGGCCTTCTCTGACCCTCAGTTTCTTCATTTGTAGCATAACCCCTCTTGGCAGGGTTGTGTGATGAGAGGAGATGATGTTCATAAAAGTGCAGGTTGGACATTTTCTGACCTTTCTGTCCCTGACCGGTACAGTACCTGGTTCTTAGGCAATTTCTACAGAGAAAATCCTATTAAGGAAACGGTCCCCTAACAATGCCATGAATAACCTGAAGCATCAAAAACACTCATGTAATTAAAAATAAAATCATGTATTTGAAACAAGTGTAAAGAAGTAAAAACAATGTTCTGATTTTTACCAAGATGTTACATCAATGCTCTTTTTTTTTTTTTTTTTTTTTGGTACCAGGGATTGAACTTAGGGGCACTCGACCACTAAGCCACATCCTCAGCCCTATTTTGTGTTTTATGTAGAGACAGGGTCTCACTGAGTTGCTTAGTGCCTTGCCGTTGCTGAGGCTGGCTTTGAACTCACGATTCTCCTGTCTCAGCCTCCCAAAGTGCTGGGATTATAAGTGTGAGCCACCACGCCCAGCTACATCAATGCTCTTTTTTAAAAAAAAATTTTAGATGTTGATGAACCTTTATTTGTTTATTTATTTATTTATTTATTTATTTATATGCGGTGCTGAGAATCGAACCCAGTGCCTCACACATGCTAGGCAAGTGCTCCACCATTGAGCACAACCCTAGCCCACATCAATGATATTTAAGAATATCAGGTACTAAATTCTTTCAAAAACATTTTTTGGTGCTGCTCTTCACCTAGCTGGCGCCCTAAGCACACATTTCGTTTGTCTGTTGCCCAGGCCTGCACTGCCAGAAAAGTGGTTTAGGGGAGCAAAGTGTTTTAGTGCCTTTGGAGTGAACACAGAAACCTCAACTGGCTGGTCTGTCCTGTGATCCCAAGTAAGTAGGGCAGCTCAGGCTCCTGGCTGAGGTACCCCTGGCTCAAGGCTGATCATCCAGCCTCCTGGAGTCTAGTTGTAGTGTTGTCACCCCTCTTACTGTGTGATCTTGGGAAAATCACAGCCCATTTCCCACCCTCCTTTCTGTGTCCCCATCTCTATAAAAAAAAAGGGGGGGTTAGACTAAAACTGCTTAATCACTAATGGCTCCTTCATGTCTATTTTATGATTCATCAGCAAAAAGAGGCACATTGAAGGAGCTGCTTTCGGCTCCCATCTCTCCAGCAAGAGCTCCTGGGAAGAGCAGTGGTGCATTATTAAATAGAAAACAATCAGCCCCCGTTACTGCCTGAGAGTGCTCTTGGTCTGGTAAAGCCATAGACACATAAATAGACCATGACAACTCAGCGTGATCAGAATGATGACAAAGGGAAGTACAGGAACTTAAAGGGTTTGGAAAAGAGGTCACTGAGCCAGCCAGGACTGTGAGGCCTCTCAGAGGAGGTGGTATTTTGAGTTGAGTTTGGCAGAAGCAGAGGCCAGGGCAGGAGTTACCATAATTGGCTGGGAGCCAGGACGCTGGGTTCAAGACCTGTACTTCTGCTATAAATTTGTTAGTTGACCTTGGAAAGATATTCTGTATTTCTGCACTTGCAAATGAACACATCAGAGATGTTTTGGTAAAATTGCACTCAGCGGCTCTGAGTTTTAGTCCCTCAAATGCCATCTCAGTCTAATTCAGTGACATTCAATCTATAATTGACTTTTCTGAGCCATAGTGACATTTGGGGGAAATGTAGCTTGCATCTGTTTGGGGTTTAGAAAAATATGGTGGTGGGCTTAGGCAGGTTGGGTCTGGTTAACAGGGTGAACCCTCTTCAGTGGAGGTGCAGGGTTTTGCTTTCCTGCCTGGGTAATGGAGCCGACCCTTAGAACTCTCTTTCAAGGGGGTATTCTCCACAGAGTGACTGTCCCGTGTGTCTTTTAGAAAGACATTTTATCAACCTTCACTCTCTCAGGGAGAACCAGGCCACACTCTTGAGAGACAAAAATCAGACTCTGAAATGTGGAGATCAGCCAACGAAATGACACCAGCAGCCAAAGAAATGGAGAAGGAAAGAAAAAACCTTTCCCCCAATCTCTCCTCTCGTGAAAACCTCAGCTTCCAGATTCTCCAGGTTAGAGAAGAAAGAGAGCTGATGGGGAGAGGGCTGGACTCCTGTCCTGGGTCGGTGGCTGACTGGCCATGGGAGTTTGGGCAGGTCCTGAACATTTGTTCTTTTTTGGACATTTTCAGGTTTGACATTTTTGGACATTTTCAGGAGATTTTGGACATTTTCAGGTTTGACATTTTTGTGTCAAACAGGTATTTGTGTCATGACAGGTATTTTATTAGAGTTAAGAGAAATGGGAAAGTTCTGGAAAAATCAGGGAGGCAGTAATCTTAAAATCATCGGCATTGAAGGGGCAACAATATCCATGAGCACACAGGCTTGCTCCTAGGTCATTTATTAAGAAGAACATCCCCAAATAGCAGAGGAGTCCTCAGTTAGCGATCCCCCCAGTTCTGTGCCTCGATAAAGGGAAGCAACTTCTTGGGTGGGGGCTTTGGCCTTTGGGCTCTTGGAACAACACTGTGTTCTTCTCTAGTGATAATGGCTCCCAGGTCTTTACATTCCCTCAGGAATTGCTTCCCTGGGGCTAGGGAAGCCTAGGCATGAAATGCTTAATCGGAGACACCTGCTGAACAACAGCAGCAGCCAGGAGAAAGGAGAAGCCACAGTATCACACACGGATGCCCTTCCACCAAGCGGCAATCGGGTATTCTACCTAATGTTGCCAACGCCTTTAACTTGGATTCCAATCTGGAAATGACTCCTCCCACAAAAGGCAACCTCTGCTATTCCTTTCATTGTGACGTGACAAAAGTCACACACCAGCTGGGCCTAGTGGCACATGCCTGTAATCCCAGCGGCTCAGGAGGCTGAGACAGGAGAATCTCAAGTTCAAAGCCAGCCTCAGCAATGGCGAGGCGCTAAGCAACTCAGTGAGACTCTGTCTTTACATAAAACAAAATATGGCTGGAGATGTGGCTCAGGGGTCGAGTGCCCCTGAGTTCAATTCCCGCTATTCCCTCCTCCCCCCCAAAAAGTCACACACCAGAGGTAAGCAATATATTTAGATGTATGCATTTGTTTGTATGTTTAAGGAAAATAAAGCCCACAAATGTTAGGCATAGATAGATATGGCTATTTAGAGATCAGCTAAAGATATAGCTAAATAAATAGCACATTTCCAGCAACCAAAAAGTCTCTCTGCCCCACACTCAACCAATCCTCACCTGCAACGTCGCTGCTATTGTGACCACCATCGTCATGGATAAACTTTTTCTATTTTTGATCTTTATTTAAAGGGAATCATGTAGCATGTAATCTTTGGGTCTAGTTTCTCCTAGTCAATATTATGACTGTGAACTGTATAGATTATTATGTTGCAGGTAACAGTGGCTCATCCTTTTTCATGCCATTTAGTACCTCGTTGTAGGACTGTACTACAATCTGTCCATTCTACTGTCAATGGATATTTGGGTTGTTTCAATTGGGAACTATAAATAAAAGCTGCTAGGCACATTTCTTATTAAGGCAAAATTTATATGACATAAATTTACCTTTTTAAACTATTCAGAATAATGACTCTAATCCATTATACAATGTGGTGCACTCGTTACAACTATCAAATTCCAATACATTTTCATCAGTACCATATCCCTTAAGCGGTCATCCCGCATTCTTTAGTTTTGGTAATCACTAATCTTTCTGCCTCTAGAGAGGTGTATTCTGGACGTATAATATAAATGGAATCATACAATATGTGGTCTTTATATTTATTCTTTCATTTAGCATCATGTTTGAAAGATTCATCCATTTCTTTTCTTTTAATGACTGAGTAATATTCCATTGGATGGATATACCACATTTGTTTATCTATTCATCCATGGATGAATGTTTGAGTGTTCCACTTTATTTTGGTACCAGGGATTGAACTCAGGGGTACTTGACCACTGAGCCACATCCCCAGCCCTATTTTGTGTTTTATGTAGAGACAGGGTCTCATTGAGTTGCTTAGCGCCTCGCCATTGCTGAGGCTGGCTTTGAACTCACGATTCTCCTGTCTCAACCTCCCAATGTGCTGGGATTACAGGCATGTGCCACCGTGCCTGGCGAGTGTTCTACATTTTGATTATTGTAAATAATTCTGCAATGAACATTCACATACGAGTTTTTGTTTGACACATATTTTCAATCTTAGGGATGTATTTTTAAGGCTATGGATACAGCTCTCATTTCTCTTGGCTATGTGTCCAGAAGGAGGATTGCTGAGTGATAAATTCTATGAGATTTTGCCAAACAGTTATGTAGAATGGTTTACCAGTTACCAGCAATGTGTGAGAGCACTAATCACTCCTAATTTCACTAACACTTGGAAGCTCTTCACATGTTAGCCATCCTGGTGAGCATGTAATGTTATCATTATGTTTTTTGTTTGTTTTAAAAAAATTTTTTTTTAGTTGTTGATGGATCTTTATTTTATTCATTTATTATTTATTATGTATATGTGGTGCTGAGGATCGAACCCAGTGCCTCATGCATGCTAGGCAAGCGCTCTACCCCTGAGCTATCGCCCCAGCCCCTGTTATCATTATGTTTTAATTTTCATTTCCATAAAGGCCACAGATGTTCATCACTTTTTCATGTGCTTATTCACCATTTCCATGGTCTCTTTTATGAGGTAACTGCCTACTCAAATCTTGCTCCCATTTGTCTATTAGTTCATCTGTTTCTTTCTTATTACTTGTGGAAAATTTGTATATATGCTGGATACATGCCCTTAGATATATGCACTGAAAATATTTTCTCCCATTCAGTGTCCTACCTTCTCACTTTGGGTTTTTGTTTGTTTTGTTTTAGGAGTTGAACCTAGAGGCACTTTATCACTGAGCCACATCCCAGCCCTTTTTATTTTGAGACAGGGTCTCTTTAAGCTGCTTAGGGCCTTGCTAAGTTGCTGAGGCTGAGTTTGAATTTGTGATCCTCCTGCCTCAGCCTCCTGAACTACTGGGATTACAGGCATGTGCCATCCTACTTGGCATTGTATTTTTTTTTTTAAATCTTATTTATTTTTTTAGTTGTAGGTGGACAGAATATCTTTATTTTATTTTTATGTGGTGCTGAGGATCGAACCCAGTGCCTCACGCGTGCTACGCAAGCATGCTACCACTGCGCCACAATCCCAGCCCCAGCATTGTATTTTTTAATTGACATAAAATCTACACAGAAGGTGATACACAGATTTTAAGTGTATAATTCAATGTGATCTCATAAATATAAACAAACATCCATGTAAGTACCACTCAAATCTATATATAGAATATTTCCATCACTTCAGAAAGTGTACTCTGGCCCACTTCTTGTCAATTGTCACCCTTGTAGGCAATCATTGTACTGACTTATAATACCATAGATTAGTTTTTCCTGTCAGTTAATATCAGTTAAGTCACACAGCATGTACTCTTTATTTCATTCTGGGATTTTGATGTTTTCCCCTGATCTATTTTTCAGATCTCCAATCTGTCTTCCATTGTGTTTGGTCTGCTATTATGTTTATCCAATGAATTCCTTTTTTTTTTTAAATATTTTTTCAGTTGTAGATGGACACAATGTCTTTATTTTATTGCTTTGTATGTGGTGCTGAGGATCGAACCCAGGGCCTCACGCATGCGAGGCAAGCGCTCTACCGCTGAGCTACAATTCCAGTCCCTATCCAATGAATTCTTAATTTCAAATATTGGATATTTTCATTCTAGAGTGTTTGACTTTAAAAAATAGAATACAATCTTCTGTTGAAATTCTCTATTTTTAAAGTCCATTTTGCCAACATTATCCTCTGTTTTCTTTAACATAAAATTATAGTTATAGGCGGGCATGGTGACGCACACCTGTAATCCCAGCGGCTCAGGAGGCTGAGACAGGAGGATCGTGAGTTCAAAGCCAACTTCAGCAATGGTGAAGTGCTGAGTAACTCAGTTAGACCCTGTCTCTAAATAAAATACAAAAAAATAGGGCTGGGGATGTGGCTCAGTGATCGAGTGCCCCTGAATTCAATCCCCAGTAACCTCCCCTGCCAAAAAAAAATAGCATGGTTATACTAAAGTCCTTGTTTGCTAACTCAGGTATCTGGATCATTTGTATGTCAATTTTTATAGTATGTTTTTTCTCTTAACTCTTGGTCACATTTTCCTTCCTTTTGCATATCTAATAATTTTTATTGTGAGTAGAATGTTATGTTAGATTCACAGAGATCCTACATGACATATCTCACCAGATAGATTTCTCCCTTTTCTCTATTAGGCAGGTCAAGTAAGGAGCTGATCACCCTGATGCTTGAGTTAGGTCAGGGATGAGTTTCAGTTCTATTAGGGTTTAGTCTACATTTGGTCTGTTTTGGTTCCTAGGCATGACTGTCCTGTATTTTGAATTGATAGCCTTATTGATCTGTCTCCTCAGTCTTGAAAGACTAGGAGATTTGTTTTTTCCTTTGGAAGGTTCAAGTAGCTTTTTGGCTGCCCTTTTTCCCTCCTCCATGGTGCCCACCCTGCACATATAGCTTCAATGCTTGGGAAATATTTTGAGGGGGAGAACAGCGTGTTTGAGGCAAGCCCTCCCTACTAGTCTTTTATTTTATTTTTTTATTGTATTTATTTTGTTGGTACCAGGGATTGAACTCAGGGGTACTTGACCACTGAGCAACATTCCCAGCCCTATTTTGTGTTTTATGCAGAGATAGGGTCTCACTGAGTTGCTTAGCACCTCGCCATTGCTGAGGCTGGCTTGAACTTGAGATTCTCCTGTCTCAGCCTCCCAAAGTGCTGGAATTACAGGCGTGCGCCACCATGCCCAGGTTTTTAAAATTTTTTTTAGTGTTTTAGCTCATTTTATTTTTCCCACTGGTCTTTTAAGCATCCAAAAATCATGGGAGATTTTATTCTTTTAGAAGCCCTTAGCCTAGCTCTCCAGCCTCCCTTGTATAGCTCCAGAAATCAGATGTCCCATTTAAATTTCTAATCTATTTTGCAAGACTTTTTTTGACAGACAGAAGGTTTTCTTCTTTCTTCCTCTGCCTGATCCAAGTTCAAAACCCATGATGGGCCCCAAATAGAATATTCCCGGAGAAGCAAGAGCTGGTGATTGTTAGTTCACTTTGGAGGGCCCTCCTCCAAGCTGGAAAGTTCAATTTCATCCTTATCACACTTATGTTTCTTCAATTTGTTTAAAAATGTGATTTGTGTTATTTATCCAGGTTTTCCTGGTTGTCGCAGTGGAAAAGTTCAGCTATTGTGGCCTTTTACATCCCCAGTAGGAACAAGAGTTCAGACACCCAGCTTAAATGGTGTCAGGAAGGACCACAACTCAAGGAATACAGGGGAGGAAGAAGCTTATTAAGTATCTGAGCAGCAGCATATTACAGTAAACCTGGGACACAGCAGCCCCTCCAAAGCCACGTGGTGGAACTTAAAGTAAGTTCAAAAGTAGAGACACAAGAGATCTCACAACCCAAACCACACCATGGAACCTATGATGGGGACCAAAAAGTCTTTCCAAAGAATTCAGTCTTGATTAAATAACCAACTATTTAGATCTGATTTCCCAGTAAAATGTAAACTCTCAGAAAACAAGAATTTTGCCTTCTTCACCTTCAGCATGATCACCTACACACAGCATAAAGCCTTCTATCTACTAGAACATTAATTAACCAATAATTAATATTTGACAAATTTTGGGTTCACATGGTAAAAATCACAGCCCACCCTCAGCCCTCTAGAGTTGATTGTAAATAACTGTGCTCATAAACATGACAGAATTATCACTCCAAAATCCTTTGTTTCTATGGTTTCCAGATGTTCTCAGTGTCCAGATGTTCCAGCTGTCAATCTCACAGAAATCCAGCTCTGTCTCACTATGGAGGCCACAACCTGTAACAGCTCAGTGGACAGCACCCCTGTCTTCTACCTGGTGGGCATCCCCTCTCTACCAGAGTCCTTCTTCCTTCCTATGTTCTTTATTTTCCTCCTCTTCTACCTTCTCATTCTCACAGGTAATGCCCTAATCCTGGTTGCCGTGGTGGCAGAGCCCAGCCTTCACAAGCCCATGTACTTCTTTCTGATCAACCTCTCAGCCCTAGATATCCTTTTCACCACAACTACTGTCCCCAAGATGCTGTCCCTGTTCCTATTTGGGGACCGCTTCCTCAGCTTTCCTTCCTGCTTACTGCAGATGTACCTCTTCCAAGGCTTTACATGCTCAGAAGCCTTCCTCCTGGTGGTCATGGCCTATGACCGCTATGTAGCTATCTGCCGCCCACTGCACTACCCCATCCACATGACCCCACAGACTAATGCTATCCTGGCGGCCAGTGCCTGGCTCACTGCCCTCCTCCTGCCCATCCCAGCAGTGGTAAAGACCTCCCAGATGGCATATAACAACATTGCCTACATCTATCACTGCTTCTGTGACCACTTTGCTCTAGTCCAGGCCTCCTGCTCTGACACCACTCCCCAGACTCTCATGGGCTTCTGCATCGCCATGGTGGTCTCCTTCTTCCCCCTTTTGCTGGTGCTTCTGTCCTATGCTCACATCCTGGCCTCAGTGCTTCGCATCAGCTCCCGAGAGGGACGTTCAAAAGCCTTCTCCACCTGCAGCTCCCACCTCCTGGTGGTGGGCACCTACTACTCGTCCATTGCCGTGGCCTATGTGGCTTACAAAGCCGACCTGCCCCTGGACTTCCACATCATGGGCAATGTGGCCTACGCTATTCTCACACCAATTCTTAACCCCCTCATTTACACTCTGAGAAATAAGGATGTCAAGGCTGCCATCACGAAAATCGCATATCTCAAAAACCAGGTGGTGACAGGAGCATTTGACCATTAAATGCAGCCAATCCGCCTCCCAGGATACCAAATAATCATGCTCAGCTTGGAGTAGAAACTCAATAAATATTGTTGAATGAATAAACTAATGATATAAAATAGTAAAATAAAATTGAGCTGAGCAGACTACTCCAAAAGTGATTTTTACATGTCAGTCCAGGGTTTTCCCCCGGTGCAATGGAATGATGTTAATGTGTGCAGGAATCTTGAGTTATTGCATAAAATTTTCACTACTGAATAATTCAACAAAAGTTTGCTGAAATAAAAAAAAAATCTGCATAGCAGAAAAAAAACCCTTTATAAACAAAGTCAAAAAATAAAAGACATCGTTCTGGAAAAGAACAACTATCTGTAATACATGAAGAGCTCTTAAAACCTTAGAAGAAAAAGTCGAACATTTCAATACAAAAATGGGCACAAAGCGAGTAGACAGATGGCCAAAACCTGTCCTTTACACAATGAAAAGGTATTTCATCTACTATCTAAATTGTCTACAAACTAAAACTATTTTTCACTTAGAAAAGCAAAGACCTAAGATTTTGATGACATTCCTGGGGAAAGTAGAAGTCTCATAAGTCTCTTGCAAGGAGGAAAATGAGTAAAATGTAGTCCCCACCAAAGGTGCTCATGCATTTACCCTCTGACTCAGTAATCTCACTTTAGGCATCTGTCCCAAAGATTCACTGGTAATCATCCTTTAGCTCACACATTCATCAATGAGGGATTGATGAATATAAATATAAAATATAAAAATGTATCATAAACATACATTTTCCTTTTTAGAAGAGGAAACCAGTAAGGAAAGGAAACAAGTTAAGCTCTACATGCTGATGGGGTGTGGTCCTTAAGATACATTGTTAAGTAAGTAGAGGGAGCAGTGAGGCATTGTGGTGCATGCCTCTAATTGCAGTGACTTGGGAAGCTGAGACAGGAGGATCAAAAGTTTGAGGCCAACCAGGATGACTTAGTGAGATCCTGTCTCAAAATAAAATAAGAGCTGGGGATGTAGCTCAGTGGTAGAGCCCCCTTAGGTTGAATCTCTGGTAACACCACACACACACACACACACACACACACACACACATACATGCACATACACACACGAAGCTACAAAACAGTGTTTTCACAAGAAAAGAAATAACTTGCTTAAATTTTCAGAAAAAAGATGTGAGTGGTGTCAATATTGCTAGTAATATTCTACTTCTTAACTGGGTGGAGATTATATCACTATTTGCATTATAATTGTTATTGTGCATGGTTTTTACACATTTTTTGAACGTGTACTTTACAATAATAATAAAGTAAGACTCTCAATACAAAAAAGTATGATTCTATGTTATCTTTTAGCTTATTATTTTTTAGTGTTTGTCCTTGGATTTATGATATACATTTTTAATTAATTACAACCTACCTTTATGTGTAAAAGAACCTTGTAACAGTGGATCCTCCATCCTGTGTGCCAGTCAGACCTTCTGCTTTTATATATGTTCTAAACACACAGAATGTTGCTGCTACTTTTGCTTTCAACAGCCAGTCACCTTTAGAAACAATTAAACAAAGAAATGAATTCCATTTTACTTTAGTTTATTACACTCACACCACTCTTCATTTCTCTATTATTCCAACAAACCAGTTATAAAACTTAAAACCAGTTATAAAACTCTATTATTCCAACAAAACAGTTACTGAACTTCCTAGTTCAAAGATGAATTAGGAATTTATGCTATCAACTTTATGGAGGCAGACTTTATATGCAACATAAAGGACATCTTTTTAAGTGGACATTTGCAAAAATCTTGCCAAATGTGTACAATGGCATTACCTCCATCCCTGTTAGGATAAAAGAATGTTCCATCACCCCAGAGGGTTCCCCTGCATCCCTTCCTAGTCAGCCCTCCCTACCCTGTCCGTTGGCAAACCATGATTTGTGTTTTGATAGTATAGATCAGTTTTACCTTTTCCAGGATTTCATAGAAATGAAAAATATCTGGCTCCTGTCATTCACTACATGGGTTTTTACATTCACCTGTTTCATTGCTTGCATGAGTAGTTTATTCCTTTCTACAGTTGGCAAATGCTTTTTCTTTTGCCTGTTGTTTTATTTCTTTTTAAAACTTCTAAATTTGGGAACTGGGGCTAGGGCTCAGCTGTAGAGTGCTTGCCTAGCATGTGTGAGGCACTGAGTTCCATCCTTAGCACCACATACAAAAAGAAGCACATAACATAAAGGCATGCTGTCCATCTACAACTACAAAATTTTTTTTAAATAAATCTAAAAAAAAAACTTATAAATTTCTTTTTTTCTTCTTTTTTTCTTATTGTACAAACTAAAATTTCCAGTACAATGTTATAAAAGTGTTGAAAGCTGACATTCTTGCACTCTTATTCTTCATAGTAATCTTTCAATGTTGTGTTTGCAAAAGTTTTTTTTTTAGAACAACTGGAAATCAAAATATGAACATACCACTTATAATAGCAGCCCAAATAGGAAATACTTAGGGATAAATTTAGCAAAATATGTACAATACACTTTACTAAAACTGCAAAACACTGCTAAAAGGAAACAAAGAAACAGGCACTACCCAATTTAACATAACTTACTCTAAAACTACAGTAATCAAGACAGTATACTGTTGGCATAGGAATGGAAATATAGATATATAGGATAGAAGTTTATAAATTGGCCAATATACATTGAAGAAGGAAAGTCTTAACAAATGATGTTATAACAACTGGATAGTCACTGTCATTCTCTTAATGGCCAATTCTGCAAATGTTGATGAAAAATAAAACTCCGTGGGGATGGGACAACAGGCACATTTCCCCCCCCCCCCAAATTCCTTTGCACCTGGTCACCCTCTCACCTTTACATACACAAACATAGCTCCTGAGATGGTCTCTTAAGGAGAATAGGATGTTTGAGATGGTCCTCAACTCCTTGTGCATATCTGCATCCCGATTGTCAGATTTGCAATCAAGGACTTAACATTGACCATAGAACACATCTTTGGGAAACGATCTCAGGCTGTGGTTTGACAGCACATGTAACCAGGTTCTGGATGGGGCATTCTTCCTGCTTCAGCATTCCAAAGCCAGTGTAGTTTCTTATTTGCTTCCAGTTGGCCAACCTAATAATGGAGATTTTCAACCACACTCTATGAGAAATAATCAACCTTCACCTTTATGAATACACTCTTTACTCTTTTAAAATTATCCTAAGGCCACAAAGACTCATCAAAGGTTTGCCCTTCCTTATTAGGAATGTGATTCTAAAGACTACTAGCCAAATAGGTCCCTTCATGATGCATCCTCTGAGCTCACTGGCATTCCATCCCTGGAGGCTCACAGACTCTATCCCTGGTCACTATATAACCCAGACTCTACTCATAACTTCTTTATCTCCTTTTTTCTTTGCAGTATTTTAAAAATCAATTTTATTGAGGTACACTATTTAAACAATTTTATTGAGGTACACTCTTTAAAGTGCATCAAGTGTACAATTTGGTGAGTTCTCACTAACGTGTCCACCCATGGAACCACTACTACAAGTGAGCGACACTATTTCCAACAACCCCACCAGTTCACTTATACCCCTGCCCAACTCTGGCTCCAGGCAACTCCTGAGCTGATTTTTGTCTCTATAGATAAGACTTGTCTTTTTGGAGTTCCATGTAAATTGAATCATACAGTATGTAGTATTTTGAATCTGACTTCTGCTCAGCATGTGTTAAGACTTCATCCATGTTGTTACATGTATCAATAGTCCATTCCTTCTTTTCTTTTGGAGGAAGGGTACTGGGGATTGAACTCAGGGACACTCAACCACTGAGGCACATCTCCAGCCCTATTTTGTGTTTTATGTAGAGACAGGGTCTCACTGAGTTGCTTAGCGCCTCACTGTTGCTGAGGCTGGCTTTGAACCTGCGATCCTCCTGTCTTAGCCTCCCAAGCTGCGGGAATTATAGGTGTGCACCATTGCGTCCAGCCCATTGCTTCTTATTGTTAGAATTATTTCATTGCATGAATATACATGTTCATTTACCAGTCTATGATTATTTGGGTTTTGGGTATTATAAATAAAGCTTCCAAGAACATTTTGTATATATGTGGAAATATACATTCATTTCTGTTGGGTAATACTTAGGAGTGGAATTGATAGTTCATGTGGTAACTTTTAATTTAAAAGTAACTCTGAACTGCTTTCCAGTGTGTTCCATTCCCACAGTTGTCCCATGTCCTTGGTATTATCAGTCTAAAACTTTTAGCCAGTCTAATAAATGAGTAATTGCAGTTCAATTGTGATTTTATTTTGCATTTCCATGATGACTAATGATGTTGAGCATGTTTTAATGTGCCCATTGATCGTTTATATCTTATTTTTATAGTATATGTTCAAATATTTTGCCTATTTAAAAATGGATTATTTATACATAATTAATGAGTTGTAGGAGTTCTCTATTTTCAATATGAGTCTTCTGTCATGTTGGTAGTATTTTCTCCCAGTTTTGATTTCATTGAAATCCATTTTGAGTTGATTTTTGTATATAGAGGTAAAGGTCAAGTTTCACATCTTCCAGGTAGATAGTCTGAGAATCATGTTGCCTATGTCCTCCCAACATATTCTTTTGGTTTTTTTAATTTTTATTTTTTAAAGTCATTTTGGCTCCTTCAGGTCCTTTGTGTTTCCATATAAAGTTTAGAATCATTTTAGGTTCTACAAAAAATGCCTAGTTGGGTTTGATGGGAACTGTATTGATTCCATAAAGCGATTTGGGCATATTTGACATCTAAACAATGTTGAATATTATACTCTATAATCATAGTTTATATCTCCATTATTTAATTATTTAAATTTTAAAATTTTCTCAGCAATGTTTTATCATTTTGAGTACAGTATTGCATGTATTTTGTTAAATTTACCCCCAAATATTTCATGGTTTTGCCATTGTAAATGGTATTATTTTTATTTTTAATTGATATGTAATAATTATGTTAAATTTTCTTTCTAATAGTTTATTTTGTATGTAGAAATAAAGTATATTTTGTACAATAATTTTGTATCCTGTTATCTTGCTAAACTCATGTATTAATTTTAGAAGCTATTTTAGATTCTTTAGAGTTTTTCAACATATTTTATCATGTCATTTATGAATAATGACTTTATTCCCTTCTAAATATGTACCTTTTATTATTTTCTTCTTCTCTTTTTTGCACTGGTTAGGACCTCTGGCACAATGTTGAATAAAAGTTGTGAGAGAAGACATGTTGTCTTATTCTGACCGTAGGGTATAATATGTTCAATATTACACCATTAACTATGATGTTGGTTGTGGACTTTTCATAGATGTCCTTAGATCAAGCTGAGAATGTTGTTTTCTATGAATTCTATTTGTATAGGATACTTTCAGTGAGTATAGAATTCTAAGCTGGAAGGTTTTTCCTTTTAGCAATGTGCCATCCCATAGTCTGTTGGCTTCCATAGTTCCTGTTGAAAAGACAGCTGTCAGTCCTATGTTGCTATATTAAAAGAAATAAATCTTACTTGCTCTATTTTTCAGTTATTCCCCTTATCTTTAGTTTTCAGCAGTTTGACTCTACTATAATGTAGTTCCTTTGTTTTTTGTTTTGTCTTAGCTTGTTTTTGTATTGTTTGGCCTGGAATTGGCTGAGCTTCTTAAATCTGAGTTGATCTTTTAGAGTCAATTTGGAAATTCTCAGCCATTAACTCTACAAATTGTCTCTTTTTTCTTCTTTTCTTTCTGATTCTGGGGATTGAATCCAGGGGTACTTTACCACTGAGCTACATCCCCATCTCTTTTTATTTTTTAATTTCGAGGCAGGGTCTCACTAAGTTGCTTAGAGTCTCTCTAAGTTGCTGAGACTGGCCTGAGACTTGTGATCCTCCTACTTCAGCCTCATAAATCACTGGAATTGTAGCCATTTGGATAGCTGGGTGATAGCCACCACACCCAGCTATCCAAATCGTTTCGGCATCATTCTCTTCATTTTCTACTATTGGGAATCATTGAGTACATGTTAGAACTTTTTGCCAAGTCCTCCAAATTTTTTTTCAAATATTTTTCCTCCTGTGATTTGATTTGAATATTTTCTGTCTTTCAGTTCACTCATCCTTTCTTATTTATAACCACATAAAAAATTCTGAAGTTGGCCCACTGTATTTTTAGTTATGGAATGTTCATTTGTTTTTCTTTCCTTCTTTCTTTTCTTTCTTTCTTTTTTGATAAATCCAAATTTTACCTTTAAATTCTCTGTTTTTAGGTTGTCTCTTTTTCCTCTTTTCTTTAAAAATTATTGATCATAGTTATTTGAAGTTACTAGTTGATAATTATATCTGAATCACCTGCATCTGTTTCTATTCTCTCTTCCTCTTCTTGTTTTTGCTCACTTATTTGTTTGCTTGTTTATAAACCATGCATCACACTTTTAAAAAATATTTATTTATTTATTATTAGAGCTTTATGGTTATACATAGTAGTTGGGTTTATCCCAACAAGCTCAAACCTTCATGGAAATTGAATTGAGTTCATGATTCCCCCTTTTCCTCCCTTCCTCCCTCCTCTCTCCTGTTCTCCTTCCTCTACTCTACTAGGCTTCCTTTTGCTCACCTATTAATCTGTATTTGATTGGTTTTTTTGTAACCTTATCCTCTCCCACTTTCCTTTATTTTACTCTTGCTTCTGCACATGAGAGAAAACATTCCACCTTTCAGTTTCTGAGTTTGGCTAATTTCACCTAGCATCCATTTACCAGCAAATGCCAAAATTTCATTCTTTTTAATGGTTGATTAGAATTCCATTGTGTATGTGTATATAATAAATTCTTAATCCATTCATCTATTTATGGGCATCTTGGTTGATTTCATACTATAGCTATTGTGAATTGTGTTACTATAAACACTGATGTGGCTGTGTTGCTGTAGTATGCTGATTTTAGATCTTTTGGAAAAATACCCAGAAGTGGGATAGTAGGATCATATGGTGGTTCCATCTCCAGTTTTTTGTGGAATCTTTATACTGTTTTTCAGAGTGGTTGTACTAGTCTGAAGACCAATCAAGAATGTAAAAATGTTCCTTTCTCACCAGCACTTATTGGCATTCATATTCTTGAACATTGCCATTCTGACTGGAATGAGATAAAATCTTAGTGTAGTTTTGATTTGTATTTCCCTGATTGTTAGAGAGGTTGAATAATTTTTTCATATATTTTTTGGCCTTTGTGTTTATTCTTTTAAGAAGTTTCTGTTTAGTTCTTTTGCCCATTTATTGATTGGATGATGATGATGATGATGATGATGATGATGATCTGGTGTTAAGATTTCTGAGTTCTTGTATATTCTGGATATGAATCCCCTATTGGAGGAGTAGCTGGCCAAGATTTTCTCCCATTCTGTAGGCTTTCTCTTCACATTGTTTTTTTGTTTTTGTTTTTGGTACCAGGGATTGAACTCAGGGGTACACAATCACTGAACCACATCCCCAGCCCTATTTTGTGTTTGTGTTTTATGTAGAGACAGGGTCTCACTGAGTTGCTCAGCACCTTGCCGTTGCTGAGGCTGGCTTTGAACTCACAATTCTCCTGTCTCAGCCTCCCAAAGTGCTGGGATTACAGGCACACGCCACCACACCTGGCTTCTCTCTTCACACTCTTAAATCATTTCCTTTGCTGTACAGAAACTTTTTAGTTTAATGGCATCTCACTTATTGATTCTTGGTTTTATTTATTGCACTTTGGGGGTCTTGTTAAGGAAGTTGGTGCCAGCACCAATATGATGGAGTGCTGACCCTATGTTTTCTTCTAGCAGTTGTAAAGTTTCTGATCTAATTCATAAGTCTGATCCATTTTGATTTGAATTTTGTGCAGGGAGAGAGACAGGGGTCTAATTTCATTTTCTACATTTAGCTATCCAATTTTCCCAGCAACATTTGTTTAAAAGACTGTCTTTTTCCAAGATATGTTTTTGCATGCCTCATACATTTTTATTGTGTACTAAACATTGAAAATTTAAAAAAAATAAATTTATGGATAACTTATTCTCCTCCAGAAAGAGTTGTATTCTTTCCAGTAAATAGTTCTAATAGATTGTCCTTGTGCCTTGGTTTTAGATTATGACTCATTTATTTCATTTTTTTTTTAACTTTTGGACTTGGTCCTTATTCCTAGAGCCTGGCATTTTAGGGTTTCAACTGAATCCCTTCTATTCAAATGGTGGTCCCTGACCCATGAAAACCATCGACTGCCTTTCCATCACATGGCTATTAAACTCTTCCTGCAGCTCCTTAGCCTCCCAGCTGCTGCATTCTTCTGGATCCTTTAAGTCTTTCCCTGTGTTTACATACCTTAGGAGTTGATCAATGACTTAAGGGAATTTATACACCAATTTTGGCATTCCATCTCTGTGGTATCTTCCTTTCCAGGAATTTGATTCTAAACTTCCAGTCATTTTGGCAACCCAAATTCCAACCTGTATCTCTTCAGCTCAACAGAACTTCTGTTTCCTAATTGGGCTCTATTCTCCCATCCCACAAGTTGGGAAGTGCCCTTTGGTAAAGAACTGGGGTCATATGGAACTTCACCTTTTGTGCCTCCCTTCTCCCAAAGACTGTAGTCTTGAAGGCCTGCCCTGGCCTCTTTCCAGAGCCTTCAAACTGTTGTTTTACATGTTTTGTGAAGCTTTTGCAGGTTTTTTTCTTTTTTGCATAGTTTAATGCAAACAGGCTACTCTGTCATAGCCCAAACTTTAAAATCCTCTTGAGCTTTTGAGGTAATGTAAACTATTGATAGGAGAATCACATTCTCCTAGGGTTTTAGCAAAAATCCATGTTTTGTTCTGTAGATAATCATCTTCTTTTTGAGAAATAATTCCTGGTCTCCATGTAGACTGAAAGCCTGACCAGGGAACACTAAATGAATATGGGTCCTCAACTCTCCCTTGTAAATTAGTTATTAATTTGAACAAACATGAAAGTTCATCACATCCCACCATCAAGTGAAAGTAAGAACTGTTATATTAGGTTCAAGCAGATCATGAGGACACTAGCAAGCTGCATGAGCAGGTGATACAGACTGCAGTGACACCCAGTCTTGCTGCATTGGCATCTTTCCATCAACTCTAACACACAGCCTCATGAGAAATCCCTGTAATCAATTCCTTCAGGAAGAAAAAACTCCAGGCCTGTAATTACAAATATTTCTTTAAAACATGCTTGGACTGCCCCAAAGTGGGCTGCTGCTGCCTTACAGTGCCATTCGAGAGGGCCCCGAAGGGTCACCAGGGAAGTAAACACTATCAATGGGCAGAAGTTGTGGCTGTGTATCTGGTCCTTTCACTTGGAAAGTTTGACTTTGAGGCCAGCCTGGGCAACTTAGCAAGACCCTGTCTTAAAATAAAAATAAAAAGGGCTGGGGATATAGCTCAATGGTAGAGCACCCTGGGTGTAATTCCCCATGCTAGAAAGAAAAAGAAGGAAGGAAGGAAGGAAGGAAGGAAGGAAAGAAGGGAGGAAGGAAGGAAGGAAGGAAAGAAATAAGGAATGAAGGAGGGAGGGAGGGAGGAAGGAAGGAAGAATAGAGTGTATGAGTTGATGGAGAGGAGGTCTGAGATGAGGTAGTCGACCTCTCAGAATGAGTGCAAATTATGGAGATATTTAGGTCTCCAAAATCAGTAAGAGTAGGCAAAATCAAGTAGACTAGATGATCCATCCCATGGATATCAATCAGTGTCTGTCCCAGCTCCTTTTTGCTCAATACATTCATGGGGGAGAAAATGTCATAGTAGTGTGGATGGAGGTTGTACGTGGGTTCATCAAGGCCAATCTGGCTTAGTTTCTGATAAGTACCCAATATGCCAGCCACAAAGTCCAACACTGAGCACATGATGTGAACCGTCACTCAAGGAAACTCACCCCTATGGGCGGCAGATTAATTACATTGGACCTCTTTCATCATCTAGGGGGAAGTGGTTTGTCTTTATTGGAGTAGAAACCTATTCCAGGTATAAATTTGCCTTTATTATACACAGTGTTTCTGTCAGTTTCACCTTCAAAAGATTTAATAAATGCCTTATTCATCTTGATGATATCCCACATGCCCTTGCTTTTGACAAAGGAACTCAATTTATAGCAAAAGAGGCGAAGCAGTAAGTCTCATGTGCATAGTAGTCACTGACCTTACAATGTACCCCATCTCTCAGAAGTAGCTAGCCTGATTGAAGAACGGAGGCATAACCCACACTCCTAAAGACAGTTTTGAGTGTTGGCTGGATGGCAATACCTAGCACAACCTGACAAGCTGAATTAATAACCAAAATATAGAGCAGAATATATGGCCAGAATACACAGTCAGGGAACAAAGGAAAGAAGTAGGAGCACCTCTTCTCACTCGCCTTAAGAACCCGGTCCCAAAATATTTGATTGCTTCTCCTCAGCTTTGAATTCTGCTAGTTTATACTTTTTAGTTCCTAAGCGTGGAATGCACCTGCCATAAATGGAATAATCATTTCATTGAACTGGAAAGGAAGATTGACACCTAAGCTTTGAGGGCTCCACACGCAACTGAATCAATAGACAAAGAAGGGTACAACTAATATATCTCATGAGAAAGAGGAAACACGGTTGTGGCTAGGTAATGGGAGGAAGAATTATTTCTGGAACCAGAGACTTCTCTGGAGGGCATATTAGTATTTCTATTTGCGATTGTACAAGTTAATGGAAAACCAGCAAACCAATACAGGAAGATGTTTAATAATTAATAGCTCTACACCAAATCCTCTTGACAAGTATGTAATTCTATTATAGAGATCAGGATGCTAGGCAGGGAACAGGGCCCTGGGTCTGAATACTAGCTCCACCTCTAGACACCAGCGTTAAAATGAACAAGTTATTTTACTTCCTGGACCTCATTTTCCTTTTCTTGGACTTTGTTGTTACTTCTCGTCTCCTCTTCCATTGAGTATCACATGGGGCAATGAGAATAAAAAATGCTCCATTAATGTAAAATTCTGCACCCTTGAGGGCTGTTAACAATGACCTCATTATCATCAAAGCTGGAGACAAATTTTTTTTTTAAATATTTTTCTTTAGTTGTAGATGGACACAATGTTTTTATTTTATTGCTTTGTATGTGCTGCTGAGGATCGAACCCAGGGCCCCACGCATGCGAGGCAAGCGCTCCACCGCTGAGCCACAATCCTGGAGACAAATTTTAACCACTCATATCATTCATGCTCTGGGAGATGCCAGGAAGTGATCCCTGAGGGATGGTAGGTGTGGTGCCAGGGGAGCACTATCCTTAGGGAAAGAACCCCAAGAGGTCTGCCTGAAAGGAGGGGCCCGAGGGTTTAATGGGCCATGGCTCAGCCCCAGCCTGCTACCTCCACCAAGACCTCATGTGGGGAACTTCAGAACATACCAGTGTGGACCAGGCTCACAAAGTACATGTTGCTGGAGATGGAGTGCCCAGAGACAGGCAGAGAAAGCTGGGACAGAAAGACAAGGACAGGGGGCCTGGGGACTACAAACCTGGGCCAGAGGTTAGGAAGATAAATTGGATATACACAGAGGTAGGCACCCAGAATCCAGAGCTGTGAGACCTTGGGCCAGATTCCTCAACATATCTGGGGAAGGAGGCAGTGTTCCCAAGAGGAATTCAAACCATCTTGGTTAAGGCCTTCCCACACAAAGACAAAGCTGACCACAGCAGAAACCACTGGAAACATGACAAACCTTGAGCCCTCAGTTTCCAAGCTCTTTGTAAGCACTGTCTAATCATTCCCCCCATAAAGAAAACCCTATGAGGTCTCAGAGAGGGAAAGGAGGCTCAGAGAGGGGAAAGTGATTTGTCCAGGGTCACACAGCTGGACGTAGGAATAGAGATTGGAATCTAGTCCTTGCTAACTCCCAAGTTAGAACCACTAAGGTGCATGTGGCATAATGAAGGTGAAATGGTGGCCTTGCACAGAGGGTTCGCTAAGCGGAAGAGCCCTCCCTGTCTCCCTTTGGGGCATGGACCAGGCAACGTCTGTCTCTGGAAGCTCTGCTCTGCCCAACACAGAGAAGACTCTCAGAAAATGGCTCATTGAATTGGAAGAAGACATCCAGGGATCCTTTCCTCAAACCTCTCCTTGTACAGATGAGAAAACCAAGACTCAAGGGCTCAAAGTCACAGCAAGTGAGCAGCAAGGCTGGTCTAGAAGCCAGGACCCTCGGTTGCCAGGAGGGGCTCAGCCTGGCTATAGAAACAACCTCTGCTCTTGCCCCTCATCAGCTGTGGCCTGTCCTTCTCTGACCCTCAGTGTCTTCATTTGTTGAAGCCACATACCCTTTCTTGGCAGGGTTCTATGACAAG
Organism: Geosciurus inauris; assembly: GCA_004024805.1. Lineage (NCBI taxonomy): Eukaryota > Metazoa > Chordata > Mammalia > Rodentia > Sciuridae > Geosciurus > Geosciurus inauris. The sequence continues at coordinate 43,600 of PVHX01005769.1, forward strand.
AGGAGATGCTCATAAAAGTTTAGGTTGGACGTTCAGGGTTATTTCGTCTTTTCCCCTATAACTGACTTATGGACAATTCCTACAGGCAAGATCTGTGCCTTGAGCTAGTGTCCTTTTGGCCCTAAGCATGGGATTGTATTATTTAGAGGTAGCATATAAATAAGAACAATGCAACCTTGAACTGTAAAATAAGTGTAACAAAGTCCAGCCAAATTCCAGTATTTCCTATGATGGACTAGTTGACTATGCTTTGAAGTATTAAATGTTAATTTTTTCAAAAAGTAGTTTTGATGACCCTGCTTTGCTGGTGATCTAAGCCTGGGCTGCCTTTTAGATGGTCCAGCAATGAAAATCCACAGGCCATCTCTCCACCAGGACCTCAGCATCTGTGTTTCCATCTGGAAAACAGAGGACAGAGGACAGAAGAGGAAGGGCAGCTAGACTTGGTGGCCTCCTAGGGCCCCTTTAGTTTTGACCTTCTGGGTTTCTGTCCCTTCAATGTCCCAACTCAGCCTAACCTGGAAACAACAGCCCATGGCTTCCTCTGAGCGCAGGACTGTCCAGGGAGGTACAGTTTGTGTCCCTTTGTGTGTGAAGAAACCCTAGCTACTGAATTTGTTGGAATGGGGTCTGACTAACTGAGGGACAGCCTTCTTAATTTGGGACAAAGCAGGCTCATTCTTTTGTCAGGTTCTAGGACATTACTTCAAGGAAGTATTGGCATTGCCGGAAACCAATTTCGTATCTACCATACAGAAACCCAGAGAAAAAGGTGGGATTTGATTTTGTCTGATATTATCAACTGAAAAAACAAAAAGGGAAATAGAAATCTTTGTCCTAATGTTTTCCCCTTGGAAACATGAATCCCTTTGGAGAGTAAAAATGTAGAGAAGAAAGAACCCTGTCCTAGGAATCAAAGACTCGGCCCAGTTCCTGGCTGCACAGCCAGTGGCTGCGGCACCTGGGAAAGACCCTGTCCTCACTCTACACAGTCTCTGGCCTATGGGGGAAGGCATTGAAAAAAATTTTTTTAACTGTTTTCCAGTTTTGATATTATTGGTTTTGTGCATGAGAGTTTTGTTTTATTTACTTTTTGTTAAAAGAATGGAATATTAGAAGTGTCTCTAAGGAAAACGGCACATGGAATCATCAGGAATAAGGAAGCAATAACACAAATGTTAACTTGGATTTGCCCTGAGGGTCACTTACTCCAAGAGACAAGCCTGCAATAGAGAATAAACCAGTATTTCCTTCAGCTCAAAATCCCTAGGTCTTTGGGTTGAAGCACTCATTTCTGATTCCTCCTGAGAGATCCCTTTGTCTTGGAGCAGCTACTGCAAGCACATCTCCAGAGGCTCCCCGGGGCACCTGCTGGGCATTGTGTATGCTGTGGTCAAGCTCCTGCTGGCTACCACAGCCACTGGGGAGGAACATGCAGTGCAATTGTAGAGATTGTCTGGATTCTCTGTTGATGCAGAATTTTTGGAGAGAGCATTATTAGGACATCACTCAGGAATAATCCTTCCTGCCAAAAGTCACTTCCTTCACTGTAACAATGGAAAGAGCTCAAGAGACATGAGACAAGATCTGAGGACTCAGCTTAGATGGAGACAGAAGAACCACGGCACCAAGCAAACGAGAAAAAAAAGCCAGTCCCTGCTTAATAATTACAGAGAGGCCAGGTACGGTGGTGCACGCCTGTAATCCCAGCACTTTGGGAGGCTGAGACAGGAGAATCGCGAGTTCAAAGCCAGCCTCAGCAACGGCGAGGCGCTAACTACTTAGTGAGACCCTGTCTCTACATAAAACACAAAATAGGGCTGGGGATGTGGCTCAGTGGTCAAGTACCCCTGAGTTCAATCCCCATACAAAAAATAATAATAATAATAATCATCATCATCATCATCATCACAGTGGGAAGGCAGTGTGTTGTAGAAAATCAGCTCTCCCGAGCTACATGGTGACAAAGATGTTCTTTTTAAAAAAAAACTTGAAGCAACGCCAAAAGGGAAAGGAAACTAGGGTCCTGGCTTAAGAGATCTGATATCCCCAAAAAGGTCGTATGGGACACGGAAAAGAACACAGTTCTTCCATGGCACTTAACACAACTGCAATTAGGTAATTACATGAGTCATTGTTTAATGTATTTCTTTGCTACTAGAATTTCAGCCCCATGAGGTTAGAGACCTTCTTCCACTTGTTCAATTTGTCTGTTAGATGCCCAGCAAATGAAACATGGTTTGTACATTGTAGGTATTTTTCCTATACTTAATTTTAAAAGGAAAGAGGGAATTATGGGATAGAATGAAGAGTTTGGGGATAGGCCAGTCCCATTATCTATTCTTTATAATTATTTGTCAATAAGCATGATTACATTAATTATAGTTAATTATAATTATAATTACATTAATTATAATTAATTCTGTAATTCTCATTCCAGAATTTCTAATTGTTCTGTTTCCAGATGAGCCTGGTTCCCAGACAGTCCCACTACTCACCTCCTGAGCCTCCAGCGTTGACCCACCATGGAGACCACACCCTGTAATGGATCAGAGGACTCCTCAGTCATCTTCTATGGGCATTCTCTTTCTTCCAAAATCCCTCTTCCTTCCTATCTTCTTCATCTTTCTTCTCTTCTATCTACTCTGATCCTGGTGGCTGTGGTGGCAAAGCCCAGCCTCCACAAGCCCATGTACTTCTTCCTTATTAATCTTTCAGCCCTGGACATTCTCTCTACTACAACCACTGTCCCCAAGATGCTGTCTCTGTTCCTGCTTGGGGACCACTTCCTCAGCTTCCCTGCCTGCTTTCTGCAGATGTACCTGTCCCATGGCCTCAACTGCTCAGAAGCCTTCCTCCTGGTGGTCATGGCCTATGACCGCTATGTGGCTATCTGCCGCCCACTGAACTACCCTGTCCACATGACCCCACAGATAACGCTGTCCTGGCAGCCAGGGCCTGGCTCACTGCCCTCCTCCTGCCCATCCCAGCAGTGGCACAGACCTCCCAGATGGCATTTGACAACATTGCCTACATCTATCACTGCTTCTGTGACCACTTTGCTCTAGTCCAGGCCTCCTGCTCTGACACCACTTCCCAGACTCTCATGGGCTTCTGCATCGCCATGGTGGTCTCCTTCCATGGTTGTCACCCTTTTGCTGGTGCTTCTGTCCCATGCTCACATCCTGGCCTCAGTGGTTTGCATCAGCTCCCGAGAGGGACGTTCAAAAGCCGCCTCCACCTGCAGCTCCCCCCTCCTGGTGGTGGGCACCTACTACTCGTCCATTGCCGTGGCCTATGTGGCTTACTGGACTTCCACATCATGGGCAATGTGGCCTACGTTATTCTCACACCTGTCCTCAACCCCCTCATTTACATTCTGAGAAACAAGGATGTCAAAGCAGCCATTACCAAAATAGCATGTCCCCCCGGAGCCAAAGAACACTGGGAATTCCTGACTCAGAGGGGCAATTCTATCATCTCTCATCAACACAACAGTACAGAGAAAAGTAGAAAATTCAGGCAGTGAGGTAGAACAATAATTCTCACAGTATGTCCTATGTATTCCTCCATTATAATCAAATAATAGTATTTTCCTTCATTCATATTCAGCATGTTTTTAAACTGGAAGTCCTAAATTTCCCAAGACCGTAAATACAATTGAGGTCATATTATCATTAAATCAATGTTCATTCTCAGAGACTGCAAATATTCAAATTTAGTCTTTCACTTGAATCTCTTCTTTCAATATTTCTGAAAATCCCCGGCATCTCTGGCACATAGGTGTAAATCACTCTTGTCCTTTGGGTAGAAGTAGCTCACAAGCACTCCTCACAGAAAAACTGAAACTGTTATCTCAATCCTAGCTGCTGAAAAGTCACTGCCACCAAAAATATGTCAATGCCATCCCCCAGGAGGTCTACCTCTGCTGTCTAGACCCTCATGGTGTCTTCAAGGCAGGTCTTAAAGGTGTCGCCACCCAGCTTATGCTCAGGTAAGGGTATCCCTGAGCACACCCATTTGGATAAAAAGCATCACAGTTGTTTTAATTCTAAGCACACTGCAGTTTCCCCACCCATGACACTGGGTAGCTGAATAGAGAAATTTCTCCTTATCAGTAGTATGCTGCTCCCACCGCCAGCATTTTTTCTCAAAATATAGTCTCTAATATTCCTCTTTCTGGCCTTAGTAGTCAGCCCAGCCCCTCAATTCCTTCTCTGTGCTAAGTTTCCTCTTAAAGACCTGTCAGGTTTGTCCAGGCAGGGAAATAAGAGACCAGTAGAAAGTATTTGGTGGGGAGATGGGTGACCCCAGTGACAGATGTCCTCATCTTTGGCTGTTTGCAGATAGTCTCATTCCAATGTCTGGGTTCCAGTTTTTACCAATCAAGGCATGAATTTTAACCATTTTCCTATTGCATAAAACCCAGTGAAGATGGAAATTCAACCAATGCAGTTCCACAAAGAATATTATTTGCTCCTGGACTCATCTCTCAGAGGTCTCAGAAACGCTGCTACCATCAGGAAGGGCTTCGTGAAGCAGAGCCTCTCTTTCCTTGTTTGCTGACCTGGGAATGGGACTCCTGTTTTCTATCTAAATCTTATTCATTCTACATTATGTTCATTCCTGACTCTTTGAAACCAGTGTCTAGACCTCTCTGGGCCCACAATCTTCAAGTTCTGAAGAAGACAGAATAATAACCTGCTTTGTCCCTGAGTTCTATGAGCTATTAGAATTCAACCGAAGGATGTGGAAAGGAATATTTTTCCCTCTATTCCACTACCACCCAAAAAACAATTCCAAAATTACTTCCATTTTACTATAGAAGTTCTGTTTGGGGATCCTCTGATCAGAACTTCTTTTCTGGTATCAATCTGAGTTTCAGGTGAAACTGGTTTGCCGTGTCCCTGGATCATGACACCCTTTCATCTTCAGCAACCCTTGTAGATGGAACAAATAATTAATCCTGTAGGGAGTGAAATGCAGTGATATGGAATCCCAGCTAGTTCTACTCTCACTCCCTATTTTCTTGTCGCTCCTCTTAAACATTTATCACAATTAGACGTGAAATAATAACAATGAAAACAACAATATTTTCACTTATAGTCACATCTGCTAATTGGCACAGTCTGTATTTCCCATGTAAATATAATTTCAACTTTTGCACATTAAAGAACATAATCAAGAGTGTGAAAAGGCAACCACATGATGGAAGAAAATATTTGTCAATCCCATATCTGGTAAAGAATTAATATTCAGGGAGCTGGGATTGTGGCTCAGTGGTAGAATGCTTGCCTCGCATGCGTGAGAAACTGGGTTTGATCCTTAGCACCACATAAAAATAAATAAAATAAAGATATTGTGTCCATCTACAACTTAAAAAATATTTTAAAAAAAGAATTAATATTCAGAATACATAACAAAAATAAAACCAGCCCAACTTAAAAATGAGAAAGGACTTAGACATTTCACTAAAGAAGATGTAGAAAAGGCTGATAGGTGCAAAAAAAGATGCTCAACATCACTTATTAGAGAAATACAAATCAAAAATGCAGTGAGATACCGGCACACACCTATTTCAATGGCTACTATTTAGAAAACAAAAAAGAAAAGAAGTGCTTGCAAAGTGTGGAGAAATTGGAACCCTTGTACACTGTTGGTAGAAATATAAAATGGTAGAGCCCCTATGGAAGAGAGGATAGTTCCTCAAAAAATTAAACAGAGTTACCATATGATCCAGCACTGCTGGGCAAATATCCCCAGATAATTGGAAGTAGGGTCCCAAAGAGATATTTGTTTACCTAAATTTATTGCAGCATTAGTCACAATTGTCAAGAGGTGGAAACAACCTAAATGTTCATCCATAGATGAATGGAGACATAAAATGTGGTATATACATGATTTTACAGTTTAGGCAGTAGGTGTCCCCCAAAAGTTCATGTGTAAGACAATGCAAGATGTCTAGAGGTGAAATGATTGGGTTATGAAAGCTTTAACTCAATCAGTGCATTAATCCACTGATAGGGATTAACTGGGCAGTAACTGTAGGTAGGTAGGATGTGGTTGAGGAAGTAGGTCCATGGGGGAGTGCCTGTAGCGTTTATATTTTGTCCTTGGTGAGCTGAGCTCTCTGTTTCATGGTAGCCATGTCCTGAATTCCCTTCTTCCTCCATGCCCTTCTTCCATGATGTTCTGCCTCACCTCAGGCCTAAAGCTCTGGAGTTGGCCATCTATGAACTGAGACTTCTGAAACCATGAGCTCCAAATAAAGTTTCCCTCCTCTAAAATTGTTCTTGTCATGTCTTTTGGTCATAGCAACACAAAGCTGACTAAAACACATACAATGGAATATTATTCAGTCATAAAAAGTAATGAAATTCTTATACTTGCTGCAATATAGATGAATTTTAAAGACCTTATGCCAAATGAAATAAGCCAGGCATATTTTCACTTAAATAAGGTACCCAGAATAGTCAAGTTCATAGAGACAGAAAGTAGAACAATAGTTACCTGGAGTTGGGGGGTGGGAATAATGGAAAGGCTTTTGTTGTTGTTGTTGTTGTTGTTTTAAGGGTACAAAGCTTCTTTTCAGGATAATGAAAAAATTCTGTAAGTGGATAATGGTAATGGTTGAACAACATTGTGGATGTACTTAATGCCACCAATTTTTAAAAGTGGTTAAATGGTAAATTTTATGTCATATATATTTTACCATAGTTTAAAAAAAAATTTAAATAGTTTCAAACCAGGCCACAGGTGAGGTCATTCAGTAGCCTTGGGATTGGTTGCCCTTTTGTCAATGTCCACCTCTGCACCAACAAGCTGCAGTCAGAAGGAGAGGGATGGAGTGTAGTCAGGTGGCTTAACACTCACACTCAAAAACAGAAAGGGATGGGCAGGGGGTCTTGGAAAGAGATAAATCAAAGGATACAAGTTTTTAGTTAGTCAGGAGAAATAAGTTCAAGAGATATATTTGCAATATGGTGACAATAATTAATACCAACACATTGTGTACTTGAAAATCATTAAAAGAGTAGATTTTAAGTGTTCTCAGTGCAAAAAAATATGAGATAATACATATGTCACTTAATTTGATTTAGCCATTCCACAAGTATATGTATTTCAAAACATCATGTTGTATATAATAAATATATATAATTTTTATTTGTCAGTGAACCAAATAAATAACCTAAAAAGAATCACTGGTGCAGCTTGCCTAGAAAAATGGGTGGGTGGGCCTGACATGGTGGCACATGCCTGTAATCCCAGCACTTTGGGAGGCTGAGACAGAATCGCGAGTTCAAAGCCAGCCTCAGCAATGGCGAGGTGCTAAGCAACTCAGTGAGACCCTGTCTCTACATAAAACACAAATTAGGGCTGGGGATGTGGCTCAGTGGTCGAGTACGCCTGAGTTTAGTCCCCGGTACCAAAAAAAAGGGGTGGGTGATCAGGCAGGCACTTGAGGCCCTGTGCACTCAGGGAGGGACTCACTGGTGGCCCTCAGGTAGAGGCTGGAAGGTGTGAGGGCCAGCAGGCAGCCTCCTCTCTCCACTTCTCCCTTCATCCCATTGCCTCTCACCCCCACCCATTGGGCAGGTGTCACCCCTTCCCTTTCCTGGGTGAGCACGGCAGTCTCTCCATTGGCCTCTGCCCTGTGCCCATGCTCCAGTCCATGCAGAGGCCATAGTGGGCTTCTTGACATGCGAATCTGGTCACTGACCACCTTCCACATGACTACAGGCTCTCTCTCTCTCCCTGGCACTGTGATCTCTTTGGTCTCAAGTATCCCTGTGGCTTCTCACATGACAGTCTGACCTCCTAGCTTTTCAAACACACCAATAACAAACACTCCTTTTCTGGAAGCCCTCTTTCTCCTTAAGTCAAGTCAGCCTTCTCCTGAAATATCTCTGCTCTGGCACTTCACCCTGGAAGGCAAGGCAGGTTCCGCTCTTATGTGCCCCAGAGCACTTACTATTCCCCATCATGGCTTTTATTTCAGGCCTTGTGAGAGCAGAGCTCAGGGCACAGTGTACTCAATCTTCTGCAGGCCCCTGGCTTGTTCACTTACTCTTTCGATCCTCTTTCCCACCAAAGCATTCAAATGTGCTGGATCTAGGTCCACAGATAAAAGTATGTCTTTGTAAAATATATAGTGTTGTTTTGTACCTCTATATATGCAGTGCTGAGAATCAAACCAAGTGCCTCACACATGCTAGGCAAGTGCTCCACCACTGAGCCACAACCCCAGCCCTGTATGTGTACTTTCAATTTACATAAAAAGACTTGTCTTAACTAAAGTTATTTCTGACCTTTTTAAACCCATTTCTATTTTTCAGATCTACGTAGCTTTTTTATTTTATTTTATTTGGTACCGGGGATTGAACTCAGGGTTACTCAACCACTGAGCCACATCCCTGGGCCTATTTTGTGTTTTATGTAGAGATAGGGTGTCACTGAGTTGCTTAGCGCCTCACCTCACCGTTGCTGAGGCTGGCTTGAACTCGCAATTCTCCTGTCTCAACCTCCCAAAGTGCTAGGATTACAAGCGTGCACCACCACACCTGGCTTCTACGTAGCTTTTATACATCTAGCTTTATTGGTTCCAACTGATGCACAATCCATTGGATGATTTTATCACATTTTACTTTTTTTTCTGGTGAAGGATACCCAAATTGCCTCTAAGTTTTTACCACTGGTAGATCTCCATGAATGGCCTTGTGTATATCCTTTTATAGACCCACAGAGGGTTTGCCCTGGAATATGTACCAAGGAGTAAAATAGATTAGTCCTGGGGTATACATAACCTTGAGCTAAATCCTCAGTATTTATACAGTCCACATTTACAAATTCTCCTACTGCCTTACCCAGTACCAATACTCAGGAAGCCTTCAGGGCCGTGCTCAAACATGCACAGAGCAGCCAAACTAAATCACCCTATGAGCAGTTTATCAGCTGAGATAAAACAATATGGCCTTCTGCCTTCGTGTGTCAGTCCTTTTGGTGGTCTATCTAGAGTCACTTTTTTTTTTTTTTTCATTTTTGTACTCTCTTTTGTTGATTTCATGCTTAAAACATCTCACAAGCATGGGGCCAAAGGGCTGTCTAGTGTTGCCCAGTGTAAAAGGCCTTATGTGCCTTTTGGAGAAAATATGTGTTAGGTGGCCTTTGCTCAGGCATGAGTTATAGTGCTGTTGGCTGTGGATTCAATGTCAATGAATCAATAATATTTGTTAAATAAGGTGTCTTTAAACAGAAATGCAGGTATTATTTAATTGACAAAAATGTTAAAACTATAGGTTCGCAGGAAACTAACCCAGTATTTCCCCTAGAACTGTTTTCACTGTGTTTGCAGTAACTTTACAGAACATAAATTCTGCAAATAAAGAAAATTATGCTTTAGATTGTTTCCCAGAATGCTTGTGCCATTTTCACATCCTCACCAAAATTTGCTCTATTCACCTTTCTAATTTTTTTCTTATCAGGATAAAAAGCTACCTCATTCTGAGCTAGGCATGGTGGTGCATGCTTATAATCCCAGTGACTCAGGAGGCTGAGGCAGGAGGATGGCAAATTCAAGGCCAAGCCTCATCAACTTAGTGAGGCTCTAAGCAGCTTAACCAGACCTTGTTTCAAAATAAAAACTAAAAAAGGGATGGGGATGTGGCTCAATGCTTAAGTGCCCCTGGGTTCAATCCCTGGTACAAAAACAAACAAACAAAAACTCTTACCTCATTCTGTTTAATTTGCATTTTTCTAATTACTAATGAATATAAACATTTTATATGTGTTAGCAACTTGCATGTCACCTCGTATGAATTGCTCATCAAGAAATTTGGCCCATTTTCTGTGGATTTTCTGTCTGATTTTATTGCTTGTTGCAAGACTTCCATGTTTGTTCCCTGTCAACTTTAAATACTGGAAATATTTTTTCCCAGTTTGTAGTCTGTCCTTCATTAACAAAAATCTTAATTTGATATAGTCAAACCCATCACATTTTTTACATTATGATCTGTGGGATTTTAGCCTTTCCTCCACATATATCACAAAGATATTCTCCAACATTTTCTTTCATTAGCGTCCTAGTTTTATCATTCCTTTTTTTTTTTTTTTTGGTACCGGGGATTGGACTCAGGGGCACTCGATCACTCAGCCACATCCCCAGCCCTATTTTGCATTTTATGTAGAGACAGGGTCTCACTGAGTTGCTTAGCACCTCGCCGTTGCTGAGGCTGACTTTGAACTCACGATTCTCCTGTCTCAGCCTCCCAAAGTGCTCGGATCACAGGCGTGCGCCATTGCACCTGCTTATCATTCCAATTTATATCTTGAATCCATCTAGTTTCTCTCTGTTTAGGGTGTAAGGAAGGAATTCCTCTTTCTTTCTTTTTTTCATATTGAAAGCCATTTTTTTTCTCAAATCCATCATTTAAAAAATCTGTCTTCCTCATTATTATATGGTGCCATCTTTACAGATATCAAATTCCTATATAACTTACTTCTGAGCTATTTATTTTGTTCTATTATTAATTTTTCTATTGTTATGCCAGAACCATATTGTTTTATTATTAAAGCTTTTGAGTATACCTTTTTCATAATTGAATATAAGAAGCCCCTTAAATCCTTTCATAGTTTTCAAAGTTGATTTAGCTAAATGCTTGTCTTTATTCTTCTATTTACATTTTGGACTAAGTTTGTAAACTCCTTCAAAAATATAGCGATATGCCGGGTGCCATGATGCATGACTAATCCCAGTGGCCCAGGAGGCTGAGGCAGGAGGATCATGAGTTCAAAGCCAGCCTCAGCAATTTAGCAATTTAAGCAACTTAAGCAATTTAATCAACTTAGCAAGACCCTGTCTCTAAATAAAATATGAAAAGGAGCTGGGGATGTGGCTCAGTGGTTAAGCACCTCTGGGTTCAATTCCCAGTACCAAAAAAAATCTATAAACATAACAATAAATTTTGGCATAATTGCATTATGCCACTCCTCCCACTTGTTTGATAGAGCTCCCAATTTATTCAAAACTTTTGATATCTATCATTTTAAGTTTCTAATTTTTCAACAAACATGGTAGTGACTTTTGGTAGTACAAACTCCATTGTTTATGTTACTATCATGAAAAGCATTTAAAAGGTTTTTTTCTAGTTGTTATGCCAGTAGAAGAAAACCAGTTTCTAGCTAACAAAGAGGTTCCCAACCATTGCCCCATGGCACTGAATTGCAATTCCCCTGTTGTGACTTGTATATATTCTTCATTGGAGGAGTGAAGCCTGGGAAGGGCAGGCACTGGGCCTTTTTCATGTCTGTGTCCTCATACCTTTCAAATGGTCTTAGTGAATGGTTCAGCCCTTCGCACAGTGTCCCTCAGCACTGGTTGCCTCCCTCTCTCTGAACGATCATCTTGTCAGATCCTACATTGCATAGATAGAGACACTCACGTCCAAAGAGCAAGAACGTGCATTTCCTAAAGAATCAGAGTAAAAAAACAAAAAAACAAAAAACAAAAAACTGGAGCTACAGGCCAGTTCTCCTGGCTGAGATCATTCCATTTCCATTAAGCTGTCTCCGTTCATTAAGTATCCCTACCTTTTAGGAAAAACGGATGGCAGATTCATACTCAATAAGTAAAATCGAAGTCAAGGGTCAATTTTCCTCAAAAGGCCCAAGGACCTGGAGGGTGATTCATGGTGACAGTGTGATGGAGATACCAGACCTGATTATAAAATGAAATTATAAGAACATTGTGATGAAAAACTGAGGACTGGGGAAAGAGTTGATTTCCCCATACTTTGTAGCTTTCTGAACTCTATAGAAATGTAGCAACATCACCTAATTGCTAGGCCAATTAACTGCCGTATAAATTACAACCTCATTGGCTTAGTGCTTAGAACTATAGGTTCTAGGGAGGAAAACGCAAGTTATCTCAAGTTACTGCTGCCTGTGGTGAAGGCCTCACTTGCAGTTGCTTTCCTGTCTTTGTTTGATACCTGGGAACTACTTATGGTAAATTCCCTGTGCATGGCCTTTGGTCACATAGGCTAAGACTTCAAACCCACCAATGTTGTAATGGTTAAGAAATGATATCAAATTTCCAATAAAAGCCCCCTGGGACCTTAGCTTGGGGGCCCAGAACTTCAGAGCACCAGCACATCTGAGTCCCCCTGGTAAATGAACCCGAGTTCTCCAACCCTCAGAGTGATGCTTGGTCTTTTGCTGAGAACAATTTTCCATAACGACAGGGAATACTGAGCTGCTGCTTCTCCAGTTAGGTCTCCACAGCAGTGCTTCTGGGACTTCAGTGTGCCTGGAAATCCTCTTAAGGTTTCTGGGCTCCGTTCTCATTTTTCCATCCAGTAGATCTTAGGCGGGGCCCAAGGATTTGCAATTCTAACACAAATAAGAGCACAGCAAGTACTCAGTAAACATTGGCTTTTAATAATATTGTGCAGAACCACAAGTTGAACACCGTGTCCATTGGTCTTACTCAGCATCGCCCTACAATTTTCTCCTTAAATGCAGTGGAAGAAAAGAGTTTTATCTAAAAGTAAACTATTGTCTTTTCTTTTGCCAGGTAATGAAATGCTTCATACCCAGCCAAACTCTTTTTTGCCTGGCTGACAGGAACTCAGAACCTCTTTCTCATCTTTTGCACCTTTCTTTGTCAAGTGCCTAAAAATATCTATTTCTCCTCTCCCTCCCTCTAAATTATTTTTGTTATGTTTTGTCCTATCTCACCTTGTCTTCAGTTCCTCAAGCTACCTCAGATCCTTCTTATACATCAAATATAAATAGACTCATAGGTATTATATATAAATGTCAAGATACAATTATGAGGACAGCTGCTTAAAACAAAACAACGACCACCAGAAAAATGTGAGGACTAGATACTGTTTTGTGTTACTTTTTCTTTTCAGTAGATTGTTTGGGATAATCTCCAACTTCGGGGAATCATCCTATTCCTGAACTGCTTACTTCAGGAAGGAAGAGGGGCCATCAGAACTGAGTAACCATCGAGGAAGAAGTGTTAGGGTGATAATGACTACCAGCACCTAGGCCAAGCCAGCAGTTGCTCCTGTGGTGTGTTGGAAGAGTCTGGTAACATGTCACTGGCATTTCTTTCTTACTGGGGACCACGTCTGGTGGGAATCCCCTCCATTTCAGTTGCCAATGGACCAATATTTAGAGATAAACTTATTGTCTCCAAGGTTCCCTGGGAAAAGGTCTGCAAAGGGGCTGTTGCTCTGTCCTATTGACTCATCTGCCCAGGTTTGGACCCTAACCATATTGAGTGATCACCAGGGAAGGCCTGGGCATACCAGCCCCCAAAAGAGGAGAAACAGCCCTGAGGAGATGGGGTGGCATGGACTTGAGGTGTGTTGCCCATACATGTCTAGGCTGCGGGGAAGAGTCGGAGGCCACTGGACAAGGGGAAGTTCAGGTTCAGGATGGGATACTCAGAGCTGAAACTTATCCCTGAGACTATAAACTGACCGCCCACTCTAGTGTCTCCTTATAAATTCTGAAGTGCCAAATAAATGTGCTTCCTGACTTTAAGTACCTGACAGCTGAGAGGCCCTAGGGTTAAGGGACCAAAAGTCAGAGCCCTAGCTTCTCTTATTCTAAATGTTCGTGATTCCCAAAGCAAGATTTTGAGAGTAAGGTTCAAATATTCTAATAGTCTATGTTCTTAAACCATTCTCAGAGTATAAGATATTAAAATTCTCAGATTTGAGGTCTATGGTTTAAAAAGTGAAGTTTTACAATTTTTAGACAAGTGAAGTTTTAGACGAGTTTTACAGTTTTAAATTTTACAAGTTTTTCAATTGTAGACAAGTTTTACAATTTTTAGGAAAGTAGAGTTTTACAATTTGGACAAAACGATCACAAGAAAAAGGAAGCAAAAATCTAAAATTCCATGAGTTTAATGATTTTAGATTCATAGAGTCTAAAATACTAAAACCTTCAGAATCTAAGATTTTAAACAGCTCCAAATTCTTAAAAGTTTAAGTCTAAAAGAAAAAATATGGGATCTACAGTTTTATGACTTTATACCTAATCACTAGTGGCACTTGAACAAATAAATCCATTTTCCAGCCCATCTACCAAGAAGTGATTTACAGCTTCCAAGATGGTGCTCAGAAGCAAACCTAAGTGAAGGTCATAGTTGTTCGTCCCCACAAGCCAGTTACTCAGAAGGCCTGATCATTTATGATGGTGAAACTCTTCTCCACCTTCCTACTTCTCTACAGTTTCTGTGTGCCTAGGGTCTCTTCTTCTTAGGAAAATCCCTGTAGTGAGGCTGTTGACCACACAGGTGGGCACATGATTCAGTCTTATGAGAAAATCTCCATATCCTGAACACAGTGAGTCTCCTACAAGTGAGCTCAGGGACTTGTCAAAAATAACGTATATGATGGGAGAGACAGCATTGAGGACTCTCATCACCTGGGATGATGAGCTACAAAGACGGTATCAGCACTGTGAGCCAAGATTTGTTACCGGCCAACTCAGGTGGAAAGAGCCAGGGCTGACTTACCTTCAGGCATAGTAGGTACCGTGCCTGTAGTACATCATATTTTTAGAACCCAGATTAGCAATTTCAGAAGCCAAACCATTTCCTTAGAATTCCCAGGTAAGTGAACAAGTAAATTTCGTACTCACGCTGTTGTGCTGGACAGGTTGTCTGCCCAGAACCTTCCTATGTGTAAGGAGCTAGCCACTAAAGAAGATTTCCTTTGCTTTTCAGTCTCCCATGCAAGTAGAGCCCAGGCATGTGGCCTAGATTCTCTTTAGAGATTTTGTAAGCCACTTTCCTTTAGAAAAATTCTTTGCTGATTAAGCCAGCCAGAGTGGTTTTCTGTTATTTGCAGGTAAGACCTGACAGGTACAGCTAGTTCAGAGCTAGGCTTGTCTCTCTTGCAATCAAGTGTTTTTGCTAATACACAGCAGAGCTCTCTTCTACATCTGCACCTTCCTCCAGGTCCAGAACAAGTCTGTGTTCAGTCTGTGAAACAAGTCTGTGTTTCTTCCCAACAGCTCAGCTCTTTTATTCATGGACAGGACAGGTCAGGCTGAGCGCTATCCAGGTAGGAGTAGAGAGACCAGGATAACCATAGATCATAGTATGGAAGGTCAGTGTGATTCCAAGACACCCCAGTGCCTTGATCTTTTCTCTCTTGACTCTAGACTCTCCTTTATCTAGAACCTTCCCTCTGATATCATCTTTAGAAGGTAGGGTGCAAATAAAATTATTTTGTTTGCTCCATTCTCCTCCCACAAGCACCACAGACATTCTCCTGTCAGGATACATAAGACAAGTACCTTTAGGACTGCCTGAATTGATGGACTTAGGACAAAATCAGGACCTGTTACAAGGACAAGATGCTGATAGAGGAGAAGAAAAACTCAGGAAGAGGAAATGCAGCCCAACAGAGATATGGAAGAACAAGGGAAGGGCCTCAGACCTAAACCTATACTTTGTCTAAGTACCTATAAAGTGGCCTGTCTACTCCATGGTCACACAGCCAGCACCACCACCTCATTCACAGCCACCATCTCAACCCTTCTCCCCAAACCGTCTTGCACACCTTCAACCTGATCTCAGTATCCTGAAGATACTAACGGTTTCCTTTTCTTTTCCACTGGTGGTCTTGTATCCCACTATAGCTCTGATGCTGCATATCTGTGTCAACTTCCCTCTTTGATTATGGGCCTTGCTTTCCTCTCAGACTACTTGCTTCTCTCAGATTTGCTTTACCTTCTGAGTATGCCTGAGTCCTGGAAGTGGAAATGGAGACCATGTATGATTCTTCTCAGCCCTTGGGGCTCAGTACAAAGTCTGACACGGAACAAGGGCTAAATCTTGTGACTAAGTTGCATCATAAACAGTAGGTCATCAGTAGAGATTGATTGATTGGTTTGCAACTCTGTTCATTTAAGAAAGATGTTTCTTGGATTAGTTTACTGATGTTTTCCAGGTTAAGAGGGAGGTGAGACCCTCCTCCCAATACCTAAACGGAGGGCAGATAATAAGTACAGAACAGCAATGTTTATCATAAGGCTAGTTGACGTCCTTGAAGTAGAGATCCCAGTGAATGCAATGGAAAGAACTTTCAAAGATAAATAGTAGGAAAGTTTCATGGAATAAAGAATTAACTGTGCAGCCTTGAAGGGTAGAGCATATTTCAAGAAAAATTGGTACAGGAAGATCAATACCTATATATACTTTGGTTAAGTTATCAAACTCCAAGGATAAAGAAAAAATATTTCAAGCACTTAAGAAGAAAAATTCTCCTCAGTATCATTCAATGTCACAACATGATGGGACAATGCCTCTGAAGTCATTCACTAAACACAACAGGCAAATGTTCTCAGACGTGAAGCAGCTTGGGGAGTAGAGCACCTGTGAGCTCTTTTTATTAAAAATCTGCTACATTGTGGCTGGGATTATGGCGCAGTGGTAGCGTGCTCGTCTAGCACGCATAAGGCACTGGGTTCGATCCTCAGCACCACATAAAAATAAAATAAAGATATTCTGTCACCTACAACTAAAAAATAAACATTTAAAAAAAAAAAATCTGCTACATTGTTTCCATAGATTAGCTATGCTGAATTGAGCTGTTATAAACATTGATGTGGCTGAGTCACTATTGTATGTTGATTTTAAGTCCTTTGAGTATAAATCAAGGAGTGGGATAGCTGGGTCAAATGGTGGATCAGCCACATCAATATTTATAGCAGCTTAATTCACAATAGCTAAACTATGGAACCAACCTTGATGCCCTTTAACAGATGAATGGATAAAGAAAATGTGGTACATATACACAATGGAATATTACTCAGCCTTGAAGAAGAATGGAATTATGGCATTTGCAGGTAAATGGATGGAACTAAAGAATATCATGCTAAGTGAAATAAGCTAATCCCCCAAAAAACAAAAGCCAAATGTATTCTCTGATAAGTGGATGCTGATCCATAGTGCAGTGAGTGGCGAGGGTGGGTAGGGAAGAATGAAAGAAATGTGGTTTGTGTAGAAGGGAGTGAGCAGAGAGGTGGGATTGTGGGGTTTGGAAGGTCAGTAGAATGAGACAGGCGTTATTACACTCTATATATGTCTGATTACACTACTGGAATGACTCTGCACCATCTACAGTCAGAGGAATGAGAAGTTGCGCTACATTTGTGTACAATATGTCAAAATACATCCTACTGTAAAATAAATAAATAAACCCACTTCAGCTGGGTGTGGTGGCAAACCCTATAATCCCAGCTGCTCAGGAGGCAGCAACAGGAGGATTGCGAGTTCAAAGCCAGCCTCAGTAACAGTGAGGCAATAAGCAACTTAGTGAGACCCTGTCTCTAAATAAAATACAAAATAGGGCTGGGGATGTGGCTCAGCGGTTGAGTGCCCCTGAGTTCAATCCCTGGTCCCCTCCTTCATCCCCCCCCAACAAAAAACTCTACTACAGTGTTGGAGATATAGCATGCGTGAGGATGTACTTTCAGTCCTCAGCTCTGCAAAAAACAAAACAACAGAATAAAACAAAAACTCTACTACGTCATATCCCATAATCCCAGCTATTTGAGAGCTGAGGCAGGAAGATCATAAGTTTGAGGCCGCCTGGGCAACTTAGCAAGACCCTGTCTCAAAATGAAAAATAAAAAGGTTTGGAGATGCATGCAGTTCAGTGGTAGAGAACTCCTGGGTTCAATCTCCAGTACTAAGAAAAGAAAGAAAAAAAGGACAATGATCCACTTAAACATGGAATCCAGACTAAAGAACTTTGGGGCTTATTACTACAGAATAGAAATTAATGTTCTAGACTATGAGAAAGTAAAATTAATAATATAAATAACATCTCTGAAGATTAAAGGAAATTGAGAACAAATGTACAAAGTTAATGTCCTCTAAAATTAAAATGAGAAATTAAAAAATAATGACTCTGATCTCTTCAAGTTTTTCATGATCTTTTTATTTCTTAATTCTTATGCTTCTTTTAGGAGTTAATCATTCTTAAGCTAAATATACATTTATCTTAAGTTCATAGGTTTCCTCAGTTTCATTTCAGTTTCTTTTATTAAATTTAAGTAAAATAAAATTCAACTATGTTTTAACAGGACTTGCTTGTGTACTAATAAAAATAAGAGGAACTTCATACTGAAAATAAATAAAGGTGTTCTGACTCAGTCGTTGAACTGGCGTGATTGCTGCTTCCTCCTAAGACCACAAGGAAAACGCAGGATGCTGAGGAAACTGTAAGCAGTCCCTGATGTGACAGGGCCCATCGGGAACGGGCAAACTAGAAGGTGGTAGTATTGGTTTCGGACAGAAAGTAGCCTTGAAGGATTGTAGGAGGACAAAGCCAAAGGGAATGATTGGAGTTGTGCTTTGATGTCTCCCAAAGCATTGTCTTAGGACGAACCACACCTGATCCCTAGAGCAGCAGCAATTTGGAGCTCCATTCCAGGTGACCTAACAAGCAAAATGATGGTAATATAGAAGTACTTCTGAGAAACTGAGAAACGAATATGTGGACAACAGTATGGACCTTTGTCTGTGCATACTTTCCTGCCAGAGGACTGGAAACGGGTAATTACCATGTAATTACGGTCTGATCCTAATGCAGCTTTTCTCTCTAAGGCAAGAGGTGATAACTTGACCTCCTGAGGAGTTATTTTTTCAGGGAGGAGGTGATTGAGTATGGCATTCTCCAACCTGGAGTTCCTCTGCTGTCCACATCCTGAGCTAATTGGAACTTACACAGTTTGTATCTGACCCTTCATCATATGAATTGACAGATACCAGGGAGCCAATGTCTGCAGGGAAATGAATTTGTAGACTAAGATAACAAAACTTTTGAGGAGCACAGCCAATATTAAGGAAAAACATATAGGATTACAGATTTTCACAGTAGCAGAAATATTGAAGCAGAAAGATCAAGAATAAAATTTAATTTAAAAAATGTATTTACACAAGGCTGAGGTTGTAGCTCAGTGGTGGAGCGCTTGCCTAGCACGCATGAGGCACTGGGTTTGATCCTCAGCACCACGTAAGAATGAATGGATTTTACAAAGGTATTGTGTTCATCTACAGGTAAAAACATTTTTAAAAAATATATATTTACACAGACATAACTTTCCTATGTTCATATATGAATACACGACTAGTTTAACTCCATATTATCTACAACCACAAGAAGGGGAAGTTATATTTCACGTATGTATAATATGTCAAAATATACTCTACTATCATATATATCCAAAAAGAACAAATAAAAAAAGTCATCCCTCCAAAAAACTTCTGCCTAACCTACTTACTAACCCTTCTCACTCTAATAAATCTAATTAAATTAATGAATTATATAATATAATTTATGAATTACATACATATATATAGCTGGGAATGGTAGCACGTGCCTGTAATCCCAGTGGCTCAGAAGGCTGAGACAGGAGGATCACAAGTTCAAAGCCAGCCTCTTCAACGGTAAGGTGCTAAGCAACACAGTGAGACCCTGTCTCTAAATAAAATACAAAATAGGGCTGAGGATGAGTGCCCCTGAGTTCAATCCCCAGTACCCACTCCCCAATAAAGAAAAAACAAACCAAAAACAAGGCTCGGGATGTGGCTTAGTGGTAAAGGCGCCCTGGGTTAAATATCCAGTACCAAAAAAAAAAAAAAAAAAAGATTATAATGATGTTAAGATATTAGCAATGTATAACACAAATGAGGAAACAAAAAAGATTCAAGCAGATTAAAGATGAAAAATGCAATCGTCAAAATAGAGAATACAATCCATGAAATTAACAATAGAATAGATACCATTAAGAAATTAGGAAACTGGAAAACCACAATGAAAAAAATGCCTACAATTGAGAAATAATTTTTAAGAAGTATATTTAATGTGAAATATTTTTAAACCCATTATGAAGAATTTCAACCTAGAAAATATGACAAAGACTCAAAAAAATTCTAAAATTGTAAAATGCAATAATTGAAACTAAAATTCAATGGATGGGCTCACCCGCAAATTAGATATCTAAAGAAAAAAGTAAGAGATCTGCAGCATACATCAGAATAAAATATCCAGAGTCAGGCACAGGGCAACAAAAGCATAACAAATACAGGAGAGAGCATAAGGATTATATGCAATAGAGAAAGAAGGTCTAACGTGAAACTCAATCACTACTAGTAGAAAAAAATGGAGAAGTTTTAATATTTGAAGAGCAAATGATAAGAATTTTTCACATTCTAAATAAAGACACCAATCCATATGTTCAAGTAACCCTACACCCTACAATTTCTAATGAGAATAAATAGGTATATATCATCATAAGGTTGTTAAAAACCAAAGAACAATAAAAACTCTTAAATAGGCCAGTTTTTTTTTTTTAAAGACAAATTCCCCTCAATGAACAACCTTTATATACTGGCAGTAGATTTTTTTCTAGAAATGATGAAAATAGAAGATAATGTAATATTTTCAAAGTAGTAATCGAAAATTATAATTGCCAGCTAAAAAATTTATACATCCTTTAGAAGACCTGAATAAAGTAAATTTCTGACAAACATTATCATTATGAAACCTATACCAAAGGGTATTTCAGGCAAGAGAAAACTAAATTCAGATAGAAGCTTTTAGATGCAAGAAGAAATGAATATCAACAAAAGTGGTAAACATGCAGGTAGATTAATATATGTTGTTACAGCATGATACGGTAATTTCATCAACCTTGTTTCTGACAGTGCGGCCATCTGGCTTCTGCAATTCCATGATCACACCATCCTAAATGATATTAGGAAACCGAGTTCTACAACAGTATCTCCTACTGGTGGGTAGCAGGAGGCCAGGAATCCAAACAAACTTTGTCATAGCCTGGCCATGTGTCCCTCCCCACCTCAGGGCTCCAGTTTTCTCTGTTCCATGAGAGACTTGGACTAAAATGTCTTTAAGGGCTCTTCCTAATCCAAACCACTAGGACACTGAAAGATGCTTATAGATTGAGAGATCTGAATGTTCCTTAAAAAGCCTGTCTCCAGGGAACATTCTGAATTAACTATTTTTCCCACAGTCTTTTCCTCTGAAGCACATTGGTAAGCATTCACTCACCCAATAAACATTTATGAGGAAACTGTAAGCTAAACATAGGAAATAAAGAGATGAACAAGACAAAATTCCTGTCCTTGTGGAAACTACACTCAGTGAAAGAACAGAAAATAAATAAGCAAAATAATTACAATTTATGTAGTGCTGTTAATGAAGTAAACCATCAGACACATGCGGCAGACCTAGCTCATCATGGGAATTTAGGTAGGTCACTTTCCTATTTCTTTCCCTATTAAAAGAGAAGAACAACCTCGGGGTTGGGTTAGGAAATGATGAGCATGGGATGGTTTTCCACGCATTGCACTGCCATGATAGTGAGAGAATCAGCTAAATTGTTGGAGGGGAACACACTTGTGACCTAGTTGGGGAGAGGAGACTCAACTTAGGGCATGAAAGTTGAGGCCCAGAGGAGGGGAGGAGAAGACCAATAACCAATAGCACCAAGTATTTGCTGTGGGCTCTGCACAGAGATAGCAGCTTTAGATTATTGTTTCTAAGCCTCACAACAAACTAGTCTTGAAGGCATTACTGCCCCGTTTTACAGAGGAGGAAACTGAGGCTTTGAGAAGTGAAATGACTTTATGAAGTGTCAGAAAGAGCTTTATGATCAGATTTCTCTGACTCCAAATCTAATGCTGATTCAAATATTTAAATTTTTTTGATGAGCTAAAGATAGGTATAATATTGATACTCTACATTCTGTGAAATAGAAAGGGAAAAGATGTGTCGAGATTGAGAGTTTAGGGAAGTGGAAAGAGTGGATATTTATCTTGGCCTCTGAGGATGAGTAGATTTGAGACAAAGAAGAGGAGAGAGGCAGAGAGTCAGGCACAGGACTCAGACATGGCCAGTGGCTCAAGTAAGGGATACAGAAGGTGGTTCAGGAAAAATGAGGCTGGAAATGTGGACTGATCCAGTAAAGAGCCCTAGTGCCTTACTGAAGAATAGTCTTGGTCCCCAGGCAGTCAGGAGTTGTAGGAGGTGTGCAAACAAGAGAAGGATATAACATAAGAAAGCAGATTTGGGGGCAAAAAACCTAGAATGAAGTCATGATTTTCTCAAATATTAGCTATATGCTTGTGGATTCATCTCATTTCTCCTAATCTCATATACTTCATCAATAACATATCTGACATATACAGTTGTGTTTATCATTGTACTCCTCAGCATCTGACTCAGGATCCATCATATAACAGGTACACAATAGATGAGTTATGCTTAAATATGTATAATCCCAAATAACTAAACAGAAGAACTAAAACTACAAAACTCTTAGAAGAAAACTGTGGAAAAGCTTCATGACAGTGGGCTTGGCAGTGATTTCTTGACTATGACACAGAAAAGCATAAGCAAGAAAAGAAAAAAATAAATTGGACTTCAGCAAAATTTAAAACTTTAGTGCATCAGAGGATACTATCAACAGAGTAAAAAGAATTCATGTAATGGGGTAATTATTTGCAAATCATAGCTGATATATATATATATATATATATATATATATAACTCAATAATATACATATAAAACTCAATAACAAAAAAGCCAAAGCCAAACAACTCAAATTAAAAATAGGAAAAGGACTTGAGTAGACATTTCTCCAAAGATATACAAGTAACCAAAAAGCACATGAAAACACTCAACATTACTAATCATCAGAGAAATAAAAATCAAAACCACAAGTGTTGGCAAAGATATAGAGAAATGAGAAATTTGTGCTTTGCCATAGGAATGTAAAATAGTGCAGTCACTGGAAAACAGTATTTCAGTTCCTAAAAACTAAAAACAAAATTATCATAGATTCCAGGAATTCTACTTCAGGGTATAGCACACATATGATAAGAACTACAATCCTTGCAAAAAATAGTTTGGAAAAGTCATTTCACAAATATATAATAGTAGCTCATGACAAACAAAAAAAGCAAACTCTAAGGAGGATATGGAGAATCTGATATCTGGTGTTATCATATTATAATACTCAAAATGTCCAATTATTGACCAAAAAAATTACAAGACATGAAAAAAAAAGTTTGTTTTGACCCACTCACAGGAAGAAAAAATTAATTAATTAACAGTAACTATCCTTGAGGAATCCCAGAAATTGGAATTTCTAGACAAAGAGTTTAATTTAACTGTCTTAAATATGTCTAAAAAGCTAAAGGAAACTTTGAACAAAAAAAATAAAAATTAAAATTAAGGAAATCAGGAAAAAAAGTGTTTTAATAAATAGAGAATATCACTAAGGAGAATGAAAATATAAAAAGGAACTCATTAGAAATTATGAAGTTGAAAAGTGCAAAGATTGAAATGAAAAAAAATTGCTACATGGGTTCAAAAGCAGGTTTGAACAGGCAGAATAAAGAATCAAGAAGATAGGTTGATTGAGATAACCCAATTGAGGAGCAGAAATAAAAAGGAATGAAGAAAAATAAACAGAGTCTAAAAGACCTGTGGGACACCATCCAGAATATGCACTATGAAAGAACTATCAGAATAGGAAAAAGCAGCACAAAATAAAGAATTAAAAAGACAATAACAAAATATCTCCCAAATTTGATGAAAGACATGAATCTACATAACCAAGAAACTAAATAAACAAAAATTGTATTTTGATGAAATACAATTATCAAAAGACAAAGAAACAATCTTGAAAACAGCAAGAAAAAGTCACATGAAAGGGATGGGTTTTGTTTTGTTTTCTTTTGTTTTTTGGTGGTGCTAGAAATTGAACCCAAGGGTACTCTACCGTTAAGCTACATTGAGCTACATCCCCGGCTCTAATTTAAAAAAAAAAAAAATTGAGACAGGCTCTTGCTAAGTTGTGGAGGCTGATCTCAAACTTGCAAGCCTCCTACCTCAGCTCCTGGGATTACAAGTGCAATTACAGGTGTAACTGATTACCTCAATTACTGGGATTATAGGTATGTACCACTGTGCTTAGTGCAAGGGCTCGTAAATAATGCTTATACCTAACTTCTTATCAGAAACCATGGAAACCAGTAGTCAATAGAATGACATATTTAAAGTGATGAAATCAAAAGTCTGTCAACCAAGAATTCTATATGTTGCAAAATAATTTTTCAAAAAATAAATAGAAATTAAGACATTCCCAGATTATCAAAAGTTGAGCTCATCACTAGCAAACCTTCCCTACAAGAAACACTAATGAGGGTCCTTCAGAATGAAATGAAAGGACACTAAGCAGCAAGTCAATGCCGTGTGAAAAAATAAAGGTAAGCTGTCTGGTGAAGGTAATTAGATACATAAATATAAAATCTAGCATGGACATACCTTGTATTTTATGTGCCTCATTTTGTGACATTTTGCATATATTGTAGTTTTTTAACAAATAGAAAGTTTATGTCAACTCTGCATCAAGCAAGTCTAATGGCACCATTTCTCCAACAGCTCAGATAATTATTAGTATTTTAAATTAAGCTATATCTTAGAAACACAATGCTATGCATACTTAATAGACTATAGTAGAGTGTACACATAACTTTTATATGCACTGGGAAACCAAAACTTTTGTGAGACTTACTTTATTACAATATTTGCTTTATTGTGGTGGTCTGAAACCAAACCTGCAATATATCCAAGGTACTCATATTACCATATGTTTGATTTGTAATTATATTTTTCCTACATTTTAAAAAAACAAATGAATAAGACAATAAATATTCATTTATACTAAGGGACACAAAATTTTAAAAGGTATAATTTGTGACAATTACATAAAGAGGGAGGAGACAAAGCTGTATAGGAGCATAGTTTTTATATGCAGTTGAAGCTAAGTAGGTATCAATTCAAACTAGATTGCTATAAATTTAGAATGTTAATTTTAATTCTCAGAGTAACCACTAAGAAAATATCTTTAAAATATTCAGAAAAGGAAATGAGAGATCCAGGCACAGCGGCACACATCTGTAATTCCAGCAACTTGGGAGGCTTAGACAGGAGGATTACAAGTTCAAGGCCAGCCTCAGCATCTTAGCAAGACCCTCCACAACTTGGTGAGATGCTGTTTCAAAATGAAAAGTAAAAAGAACTGAGGATGGACTTGGTAGTAAAGGACCCCTGAGTTCAATCTTCAGTTCCAAAAAATAAAAAGAAAAAAGAAAAGGAAATAAGGGTGGAACCAAAACAGTACGATATAAAAAGTAAAATAAAATAAACAAAACAAACCCCTAAAAAGAAAAGAAGGCAGTAAATTAAGGAACTAAGGAAAGAAAAAGATAAAGGTATATAGAAAACAAATTGCATCTAGTCAAAGTCCCAGTTATATTTTTATATGTATAGAGAAGTTGATTCTAAAGTTACATGGAAAGCAAAGGAAACAGAATAGACAAATAATTTTGAAAATAAAGTATAACATTGGAAATCACATAAAAAAGAGGAAACAAATAGCACAATGACAGAAATAAATCTTTATCAGTAATGGATTATATTAAATGTAAATGGATTATACTCTCCAATATAAAAAGCAAAGATTAGAAAAATGTGCTTTAAAATAAGTATGGTTCCATAATAAACTATCTACAAAAGACTTAAAGACACAAACACATCAAAAGTGAAAGGGTAGAAAAATATATCCCTTGTAAACTGTAAGCAAGAGACTGGGATGACAAAAGAGACTTCAGTCAAAAATTGTTACAAGTGACAAAGAAGGACATTACATATTGATAAAAGGATAAATCCAACAAGAAGATACAATAATTATAAAGATATACACACTCAACAAAAAAGCCTCAAAATATAAGAAGCAAAAATTGAGAAAATTAAAGGGAGAAGCAAGCAACAATAATTGAAGATATTAATGCCTCACCATTGCTAATAGGGTAACTATACAGAAGATCACTAAGGAAACAGAGAATTTAAACAATAGCATAAACAAGCTAGGCCTGACAAACGTAGGTAGCAACCCCAGACGACATCAGAATATGCATTCTTTTCAAGTACACATAGATTATTCAAGTACACATGGATTATTTTCCATGATGAAATCAAATAGTAAGCTACAAAACAAGTATCAAGAAATTTTAAAAGATTGAAATCACGCAAGTACCTTCTCTGACCATAGTGGATTGAACTAGAAATTGATAATAGAAAGAAAACTAGAAAATTCACAAATATGTGGAAATTAACAACATACTCTTAAACAACAAATGGATTAAGGAAAAATCATGAGGATGATTCAAAAATATTTTCAGACAAATGAAAATGAAAATACAACATACTAAAAACATGAGATGTAGTAAAAGCAATGGTCAAAAATTTATAGTTATAAGTGCTTACCTTAAAAAGAAAAAAGATATCAAATCAATAACCTAAATGTATACCATAGGGAGCTAGAAACAGAACTAACTACTAATTTCTTTTCAGAGCCAGTGGAAAGAAATAATAGAGATTAGACTGGAAATAAAATAGGAATATAGAAAAACAACAGTGAATCCACAAAAGTTGATTCTTAGCCGGGCACGGTGGTGCACACCTGTAATTCCAGCACTTTAGGAGGCTGAGAAAGGAAAATCACGAGTTCAAACCAGCCTCAGCAACAGCAAGGCACTGAGCAACTCAGTGAGACCCTGTCTCTACATAAAACACAAAACAGGGCTGTGGCTCAGTGGTCGAGTACCCCTGAGTTCAATCCTCTCCCACCATGTTCAATCACTGGTACCAAAAAAAGGAAGTTGATTCTTGGAAAAGATTAACAATATTGAAGACCTACAGGTATGTAGACAGAAAAAAGCAAAGATTCAAACTACTTAAAATCAGAAATGAAATTGGGAATCATACTACAAACTATGCAGAAATAAAAATATTAAAAGACAATACTATGAATAATTGTAAAATTGCAAATTAGATGAAATGGGAATTTTTCTATAAACACACAAATTACCAGAATTGGCTTAAGAAAATATAAATGATCTCAGCAGATACATAAATTGAAGTGACTGAAACACAACAAACAAACAAACAAAAATCTTCTAACAAAGAAGTCCAGATCAGATATCAAATTCTCTCAAACATATAAGGAATAATTAATACCAACCATTTTCAAATAGTACTGGTACCTTATCAGATATGTAAATTGCAATGTTTTCTTCCATTTTGTGGATTATCTTTTCTCTTTCTGGATGATGTCCTTTGAAGTGCAACTTTTTAAAAATTTGATGAAAATTTTACCATCTTAATAATATGAAGTTTTCCCCCCCAATTTTTTTTGATTTGTTCTATTTGTGTCATATCTAAGAGAGCACAGTCAAATCCAAGATCATAAAAATGTACCTCTATGGGTTTTTTGTTTGTTTCTTTTTTTGTTTTTCCTTCTAGAGAAAGAGGAGAGAGACAAGAGCAGAGACACAAGAGAGAGAAGGAAAAAGAGAAAAAAGAAAGGGCAGAGAGCAAGGACAGAGACGGAGGAATGGTGCAAGCCTATAATCTCAGCATCTCAGGAGGCTAAGACAGAAAGATTGAAAGTTTGAGGCCAGCCTCAGCAACTTAGCAAGGTCCTTTGCAATTTAGTGAGACCCTGTCTCAAAATAAAAAATAAAAAAAACTGGGGATGTAGCTTGGTGGTAAAGTGCCCCTGGGTTAAATTCCCGGTACTAAAAAAAGGAGAAGGAAAAGAACAAGAACAAGAATTAAAACCATAAAAATCTTAGAAGAAAATGTAGAGTTTTTGTTGTTGTTATGGGTACTGGGGATTTAACCCAGGGGTGCTATATCACCGAGTTACACCTCCAGCCCTTTTTATTTTTTGTTTTGAGACAGGGTCTCACTAAGTTGCTTAGGGCCTGGCTAAGTTGCTGAGGCTGGCCTCAAACTTGCAATCCTCTTGCCTCAGCCTCCTGAGTCACTGAGATCATAGGTGTCCACCACCACACACAGCTATGGTTTTAATTCTTTGGTCCACTTTTAGTTAATTTTTGTTAATAATTATACACTGTATTTTACATAAAAATTATGCACTATACTTTAAATTTTGTATATGGTATACAAGGGTCCAAATTCATTCTTTGGCATATGGTTATCCAGTTGCCCCAGCACCATTTGTTGAAGAGACTATTTTTTCCTCATTGAATGATTACCCAGGGCCAGGAGGGATTTAGGGAGAAAAGGGAAGTGACTGCTAAAGATGTCTTTTGGGGAATGATGAAGATGTCCTAAAAGCAACGTGGCAGTGGTTGCACAATTCTAGGAATATACTAAAACCATTTAAAAAATGGATGAATGGGTTAAATATATGGCATGGGAATTATATTTCAATAAAGCTTTTGTAAAACATGAGTGTGAAGGCCCTGCCTGGGGCCTGGTCCCTAGTGAGTGTTCGATACAAGACAGTTGCTATGGAGACGAGGGTGATTTCTGAGATGATGAAAGTGAACTCCATACGGTGCGATACTCGTGTCCTGCTCTTAGATGATGCCAACAATTCTGTGATTATCTTTACTTCTGCTGTAAATGGACAGGGTGTCCCCAAGGTCTACCCATCTCCGAAGGCCCAGCCCAGCGGAGGACCAAAGGGACTGACTGAAGCACGCCACACGTGTACCTGCCCTCTCCCCACCTCCCAAGCTCCCAGCTGCCTTAATTGGCCTCCAAAGGGGAAGCAGATCATACTGTAGGGCTCTAATTAATCCCTAGGAATCTGGGTCCCCACATTCCACTCTTACCCCACCCTGACTCCCCACTTATTTGTTCCAAACAAGAAAAGAACTTTGCAGGCTCCCCAAGGAAAGAGAGACCTCAGGAGAGGGCCACATGTGTGGTCTGTGCTGACTGTGGTAACAAGGCCCAGGAGACCCTCCCTCAGCAAGTCAGTCCCAGCGCTTGGAAGGTAATGCAGCTACCCTTCCCTAGCGCCTGCAGGGTTTGCAGCCCACACCCACCTCTGCACCACACTCTGGGCACTTGTGTTCTCACTTGGCTTCTCCATGGGCATCTCTGTTCATACAGCTCTTTACATTTTGTTGTTCTAAAGCCTGGTTCGGGTCACTACCCTGGAAAGGTGTCCCCCTTGGAGGTCCTGCCTTCCCAAGGGTCACCTCACACACCTCTGCTCACACTTCAAGACCCAGGGCAAATGCTCCTTTATGAAGTCTTAATTAAGAGCCAGGGTGTGTGTGTGTGTGTGTGTGTGTGTGTGTTGCACTTCCAGGCCAGGCCCAGATCCCTAAGTGTGCTGAATGAAGCTGGATCTGAGGTAGAAGAGGCCCAATATCAGTTCTGCCCCGGAGTCCTCTTTACACCAAAGGGGAATGTTTTGCACTGTGTTCGCAGCTATTACCTAAAAATGGGGTTGGTAGTCAAAACGGGACATAACTCTTTCCTTACTGCAGGACACCTCGGGTCCTTTACTATAATACATGCTGTGAATCTCCGAGAAGTTCATGGGTATGCAACAGTTCCTAAATTTTTTCAACTATAGAAACTTTTTTACCCCTGGGTATTTTATGGGACCAGTGCTCTTCAGAATCACTCTGGAAAATTCTGACCTAAATGACAACTCACATGTACTCAGACCAACTATGGGGAGATCATTTCAGATCTTCACTTCATACCATATACCTAAATGAGCCCAAGATGAGTGAAATAATTACATGTGAAAAATGAAACTCTAAAGCCAAAACTCAACAAAAAGAAAATATAGGCAATGCCGTTGGGCCCCTCCCCACAAGCCTGGCACAAGAGCTCACTTCGCCCACAGTGCTCTATATTTATTCATGGAATGAATGCAGGTTTGTAACATCACTAAAAAATATGCTATAAAAGTAACATTCAATTTTTTTTTAAATTTTAGATAGGCTGCTTCTGAACGGAGGAACTTTGATTGGGCAAAGGGGAGGGAAAGGAGGGGAGAGGAGATGGGGCAGGAAAAATGGTGGAGTGAGATGGACATCATTGCCCTAGGTACATGTATGACTGCACATATGGTGCGACTCTACATCGTGTACAACCACAGAAATGAAAAATTGTGTTCCATTTACATACAATGAATCAAAATGCATTCTGCTGTCATGTATACCTAATTGGAATAAATAAATAAAAATTAAAAATCTATATATATGAGAAGACTCTGAGAAGGTCTTGCTAAGTCCTCTCAGTTTATTATGATGGGATCATTTTCTCTTGACCTCTAATCATACTTCTGCACAACTGTCTATAAAAATACATTTTACCTGTTTCTTTGGGTCCCCATTTCTGAAGGCTCTTGTGTAAAGTGAAACTTATATTTCATAAAACAATAAATAGACTGCTTCTGCTGTTAGACTAATGAGCTCCATTTGTCCATCTTCTTCCTTCCTCTTCCTGTCCAAACTTCCTAGGAGGTAACATCTAGGAAGTGAATAGCCTCATGCTTGGAAAAGCTCCCTAAAGGGGCACTTTATGTAACCATCACATAAGGCTGCTCCCCACTGCCAAGGCATGAACTGGTCTTTCATACGATGTAGTGATTTCCACCTGTGCTGATGGTTCCAGTGGTGGTCTGGGGGACTTCCTAAGTCATCCTTTTAACTCCTCACTCCCCACTCCATGACCTAGGAAACCTCAGCAAAGCCATCCCCCAGCAGAAGCCAGTCTTTCTGACCAGGATTCATCCTCTTGAAGGGCCCCATGGTCTGGACCCCAGAAACAACCTGTGAGATCAGATGCATCCTAAGCTCCACCTGGCTGCTCTCACCCTTGGGCACCCAGAAGCCTTGGACACTACATGTTCTTCATCTAGTTGGACACTGATTCCTGCCAATTTTACCTCTCTTGCATTCTTCCCTTCTCCATCCACTACCGCTACAATGATGTAGCCTGACAGGCTCTTCCCATAGGGTCCCTGTCTCCCTTCTTTAGGTCTGAGAGCTGTGAGAGGGCAAGGGCCAAGTGTCCCTGGCACCCAACAGAGGAGCTTGTGTTTCTGAATGGGTAGCTGTACCTGGCACGTGCACATTTGCTCACGTGCATACACATACATGTGCACGCCCATGACTGTCTGAGTGATATAGGGCTGGATGATGCTTTTGTACTGTGGCCCAGGAGGGGCATGTGCTGTCCTGTAGGGAAGGCCTGGGAAGTATTCCTTAGCCCAGAACCTCTTTCTGGACTCAGTTCCTGCAGGGCAGGCTTTTCTTGGTGGAGGACAAGCCCTTGTGAGCAGTTGCTCCTCTCTCTCTAAAACCTCTTGCCAGTGCTTCATTCAGTGCCCTGTGCCACAGAGAGGGAATGTAGCATGAGAGGAGGGCCCCCAGCTAGGACCCACAGCCTTGGATTCTGGACACAGGCCCAGTTGTAATACACTGGGGCAGTTGGGCACATGCTATCCTTCCCTGGGCCTCAGTCTTCCCATCTGCACTCTCCAAAGACTGAATTCAGTAGACCCAAAGCTCTGATAAGGAATCCTGTACATTGGGAGGGGCCATGAACCACCCCACTTGATTGATAATCCATTGGGCCTGGAGAAAAGCAGTACTGGGGGGCCTGTCTCCTCCCAATTTCTGCAAGGTAATAGTGGGCCCAGAACACACCCTACAGAGAATCCTATATTCTCCTGAGCAGTCAGTCCTCTGCAGCTCAGAGAAAGCAAGGTCCACTGTCAGATCTCTAAAACCCGTTCCCATGAGCTGTGTCCACATGGAGCCTTATTGTCCTTCTCTGGTGGCATAGCCCCAGTCTTCTCCTATCTTCTGTGGTTCCCTCTAATCCACTTTCCTTGCTGCACATCAGAGATGTTTCTAGAACATAAGTGCCATGCCATTCTCTGCCTGAAAACCATTGCATCTCCATCTTTTGTGGGATTTAAAATCCAAACTCCTTGGTCTTGCACTCAGGGCTCTGTCCAGCCTGGCTCCAAACTACTGACCTTCAAGCATTCACATAGCCCAAGGCTAACCCTGAGTCACTCCAACTGGAGTGTGGAAAAGGTGCAGAGGCTGGAAAAGGTGGTCAGAGGCTGGCAGACAACAGAAGAGGCTACTGCACTGATCTGGAAGAGAGAAGTGAGTGCTGAGGTGAGGCAGTGACCATAGTAGGAATGGAGGGTGGGAAAGGACTGGGTTTAAGAGACACTTAGATGGAGAGAGCAGAACTTGGCAACTGACTGGTTTGGGGTTGAGGACCTTAACTGCTTCACAGACTCCATATGCAGATCTTACAGATAGGGTAACAGACCTGGAGATGATCAAGGACCTGCCCAAGGTCACACAGCATGTAGAGGTGAGATTGGTCCAGAATCCTAGTTTCCTGGCTCCCAGACCCAAGCCCTTTCCCCACAATGGCACAAATAGTATAATTAGGATGATGCAGGTTCCACAGAGCCTTGAACGCCTAGCCTGGCAATTTGGACCATTTCCATGAGCAATCAGGAGCTCTGGCAGGTTCTAAGTATTTGGCAGCATTTCTTGTTTCATTGCCTTCCCCCAGAAGGAAGCTCTCCAGTGCTATTGATCAACTGTGCAACCTACCTGCTTCTATCCCAACCCAATCCCCTTGATCTTCCTTCATTAAATAGAAGAACCCAGAGAGGTAGAGATTCATCTAAAGCTACATAGCAAGTTAGTAGTCCAAATTTTCCCAGAGCCCAGACCAGTTCTCCTTTGCCCTGGTGATGAAATCCAGAAGCCTGCAATCATGGGCCTGGAGAGGAGAGGGTCGGGCCCATGCTCATCTCAAATGTGTGGCAGAGCAGGGTCTTGAACTCGAGTCAGACCCCTGAGGCCAATACAGCAGTCAGCTAGCTGTCTGTCCTCCATGACTATAGTTCTATGAGAAAGCCTGTGTGCTGACTCCCTCCCTCAGCAGTCATTGTGCCCCCATCTGTCTTGTCGGGACTAGTGCTGGGACATCTCCAGGCTGCCTTCAATTATGAGGCAATAAATATGAGATGTGCTGCGATGAGCGGCCAGCCCTACCCCCACCCCTGCCAGCCTCTGCACCAAGAAGATTGGATTTTGTGTCGTTCATTTTTTATCTCTAGTCCATGTCGGATGGGGAGATACAGGACATGGGCAGTGGATAATTTTATCCTCCCCCACTTATTCGGTGCAGCACCGAGATAGGAGGTGTGATGTCCTCAGGTTGCCTACCACACTGCCCAAGGAGCTTCTCCACTCCCAAACCACCAGCCCTTGGCTCCAGGGCTCCACCTGAGCAAAGTGGCATGTGAGGAGGAAGGGTCTTGAGCTGAAAGATAACAGGCCTGGGTATGAGCCTGGACCCTGCAGCAAACCCACTGTGTGGCTTTGGGCAAGTGCCTGAAAATGTTCTGTAAGGCTCTTCTCTAGGCCAAGCTCTGGGCAGGCAGGCAGGGGCCACACACAATCAGACCTGCTCCTGACTCAAGGAGCTGGCAGTTGACTCCAGATAAACAGACATCCTGTGGTGGGGTGGCTGACATTGACACTGCGGTGGCAAGGATGCAGATTTATCAGATAGGCTGTGAGGGAGGGGAAGGAGAGAGGACGTCCAGGCAGAGGCAGATGGAACTGCTTGAATAAAGCATGGGAGCAAGTGACCAATGTGTGCTTGAAGAACAGCATCCAGGGCTGGAGCACAGGGCAGGTGGAAAGGGGGTTGGGAGAGTTTCAAGCAGGTAAGTGTCGTGATCAGATCTACATTTTCAGAAAACATCTCTCTGACTACTTTCTGAAAAGCAGATCTGGCAATAGGAATGGGAACTGAAGACAGAGAGTCCAGTGCGAAAGCCAATGCCATGGTCCAGGAGAGAGAAGACACTGTCCTAGATGAGAGCAATAAGAGTGGATCCAGAAATAATAATTGTTATTATCATTACAATGAATGCTATCATTAAGTGTTAATATGGAACAGGTATAGTACTGTGTTCACATCATTTCTGATCTTCACAATTATTCTTCAAAATAGATTATAATCTCCATTTTGTAGATAAGGTATATTAAGAGAGCTGTCCAAAGTCACATAGCCAATAAGAGGTAGAGGCAGGATTTCAACACAGGTCTGTCCATCCCTAAGGCCTGTGCTGGTCAGTCCAACCCAGGTCTATCTACGGTGTTCTACTTTCTGAAAGAAAGGAACAGCTTCCCAAGAGTATGTGAGGGCATAGGTACCTTCAAATTTTTGTCATTGTTTTGTCATTGTCACAGAAAGCAAAAGACAGGAGTGAAGGGTGATGTGCAGGCTTCTGGCCAGGGACAGTGGGTGAGTGGGGACAGCACAGGAAGAGCAGAGACTTGGGAGGAGCATGTGGGTTTGGTCTTGGCCAGTTGAATACCTGGGTGTGGAGCCAAAACTGAGCCTGGAGATAAAGATTTGGAAACTGTCAAGAAATGGTAGTCCTAGCTGTGGGAGTGGATGTGGTCTTTGGAGGGAGCATGTACAGTGGAGGGAAGATCAAGGCTGGAACCCTGGAGAACTTTAATTCTCAAAGGGTGAATGCAAGAGGATTACCAGGAACTAGAGCCGTGCAGTATGAAGTTAGCCAAGGAGGAATGGAATTGCTTCAGGAAGGGCAAGGAGTAATGGTCCCCAGTGCTGCCGAAGGGTCAGTATAGTGAAGGCTAAAGACTTTGCCTGGGTTTAGGGAACAGCAGGCAGTGCTGGAGCAGAGGTGCTCTGTGCAGCAGTCACTGGGAACCATGTCAAGTAGTCTTC
Organism: Geosciurus inauris; assembly: GCA_004024805.1. Classification (NCBI taxonomy): domain Eukaryota; kingdom Metazoa; phylum Chordata; class Mammalia; order Rodentia; family Sciuridae; genus Geosciurus; species Geosciurus inauris. Next base: position 78,319 of record PVHX01005769.1, read on the forward strand.
ATGGGCACGATGTTACCAAACTGTTGGAGGGGCCTAAAACACCCTACTCGTGGCCCTGAATCATCTCTGTGCACTAGGCTTGGGGCAGTCTTTTGGCCCTGACACACTAGTGACTCCCATCTAAACTTTCCCCCAAATCCTGAGCTATGTGACAGAAGCAGCTGCATTAAGGATGAAGACAGGAGCTGGGTGGTGGCTCAGTGGTAGAGCGCTTGTCCCTCATGCGTGAGGCACCGGGTTCGATCCTCAGCACCACATAAAAATAAATAAATACATAAAATAAAAGCATTGTGTCCATCTCCAGCTAAAAAAATATTTAAAAAAAGAATGAAGACAAAAAAGAGATGGGAGGGGTTGGAGCGCCTGCCTCGCATGCGTGAGTCACTGGGTTCAATCCTCAGCACCACATAAAAATAAATAAATAAATAAAATAAAATATTAAAAAAAAAAAAGAATGCTTTAAAAAAAAAGAGAGATGGGAAAGGAAGGAAAAAGAAAACTACAGGAAGCAGAAAGAGGATGAGAAATGCATGAAGATTGCTAGGCAGGAAGGATAACTGAAAAACCACAAAAAGAAAGGAGACTTATTTTGATACTTTTTCCAGGTATTACCAAGAAAGAAGTTACAACCTACCACAGCTGAAATGTCAACTGAGCAAGGAAGGGTAAGAACTGTGTGTACCAAGTGAGACAGAACAGTGCAGGGATCCATCTGTTGCTTTGAAGGACACTTTGGCGAATGTGTTTACACTTGAATGGCCCCTGGGCTGGGTATGATATTTTACAGTACACATGAGCAGAAAAGCACAGCTCCAGCTGGGTAGAGAAGGCTTGACTGTCATCGTCAATTGAGTTATAAAAGCACTGTTTATCTTTGTTCATCTTTTTAATCTGGAAAGATCTTGCAGAAGTACTAGAGCTATAACATGTCTTACAATTTACAAAGTTATTTCATGCTTGATTGTCCATTATTTTAGGACTGTTGAAAGGAATCAGTTCTTTTTCCTCTGGAAATATGGGGTGTGATCTCCCCACCCTACCCCCACCCTACTCAGGGCAGTTTAAGTGGAGGGATAGAGTTGGAGGCCACTTTGGAGAGGGGTGAAGACGTATGGTCAGTCAGTAGAATCTCAAGAAATTGAGATGCAATAGTGAGGAAAGAGTGAGTGAAGAAAAGAGTCGTGACTGTAGAGTAATATGGGATAGACGACTCTTTAGGGATGAGAAGGTTGTAATCACGTTGAATGCTAAGGAACCAGTGGGGAGAGAGGGAGTAGAGGTGGAGGAGTGATTGATGGAAGCGGTTCCTGGAGGAAGTAGGCAGAAAATGGGCTCCAGAGCCTTAAATTGGAGTGAGGGCAGCTCTCTAACCTTCAGTAAGAGCTCAGAGTGCAGCCAGATGGCCTGTCCTTGAATCCTCCTCCACCAGCATAGTGTGACCTTGATCAACCTAAGGCAGAAGTTTGCAAAATGAGGATACTGTTGGTATATAATCTATACAGTTATGAAAATTAAATGAGTTGATACACATATGGTACTAAAGCCAGTGCCTGGCATGTATTAAATACTTGATAAAAGTTAGCTGTTAAGAGTCAATAAAAATTAGTTCTTAGCTAATCCATCTTATAAAGCTAGAGAGAAGGGGGAAGTCTTGGCACGGCCGATGGAAACTGCTCTTGAAAGGGAGAATGAGGGAGAGCCCGTACTAACAGCTTTGCTCTCCAGCCAAGGATTTCAAGTTAGACAGAGGTGGGTTCACATCATTTCACCATGCTAAATCTGTTTTTCCATCTGGAAAATCTCCTTCTCAAGAGGGGATTGTAGCTCATAACATAAATGGGCAAAGCACTGAGCACAGGGCCAAGAACCTAGAGGTGCTCAGTGTAATGGTAGCTACTTACAATCCCCACCTACACCCTTCCCAGTGACATAGACCTTGGCAGAATGTCTGCCAGGAGGGAAAGCAGAGCTGGGGTTGGGAGTTTGAAGTACAAGGTTTGCTGAGGTGCAGGGTGCTCTGGAGAGTCTGGATGGAGAGATCATCCCATCTCAAGTCCAGGCCAGCCAGGGAAGGAAGGGAGGCCAAGAAAAGCAGCAGGCTGGAGGGAAGAAGGGACCAGAAGCCTATGGTAGAAGAGAATTTCTGAGTCAACCCTGAGTACTTTGGTGTCAGGTGCCATGTGTGGCATTTTATAAGTGTGAGCTATTTCAACTCAACCCCCATGTCATCCAGTACTAGGCATATCAATCCAGGGGTCTGTCCCTCCCACAGATCAATGAAGACCTCATGGCCCCTGATCAGGTGCAAAGCATAAATAATTCCACAATCTCTAGCAAGGTTGGATGGGAAGCATGAGCAGGACCAAGCAGATTCCCTCTGTGTGCATAGAACTGAGAAGGATGGGGAGCAGCTGGTAGTAAGAAAGGGAAATCACAAGGGACCATGGAGTGGCACCATGAGGAGTCACACATAAGCACTAGAGTCATGATTCCAAGCAGGGAAAAGCTTAAGACAGAGAGGAAAGTGCAGGGGAGGAATCAGCCTATGAATAGTGAGGGGAAATGGCAAAAGACCCATTGACAGAGATGGAGAGAAGAGCTGGACCCCAGGTGGCATGCACCCTGCCCAGTGTTTAGGTTCCAGTTCCCACAGCTGGCTCCTAATTCAACTCTGTCCACATGAGCTCAAGAGACTTTCTGTTCTTTGCAATTAAAGAAATCCAAACAAATCCTCTCCCCATTTTGCAGATGGGAAAACTAAGACTGATAGGGGAAAATGGTGTGTGAAAATTCATACAGTTAGCTGGCTAAGTGGCAGAAGTGGATCCAAGAGACTACTACTTTCTCCAGAGTCCACTCCTGATCCTTTCGTAGCCAATAAGCCAAGGCCCCTTCTCTACATCTCCAGCTCTTACTCTCAGACCCTGTTGCCCCTGAGAAAGTGTCCTGCCAAACTGGACACCAGCCAGAGGCTCTCCTAGGTTTTCCCATTCTATCAAGGAGACTTGATATTCACGCAGAAAGGGCCCATGGTGGCTAAGTGTCAAGTTTTAGGGCTCTGAGGAGGGGCTGAGGGGTTCACAGGACTCTGGCAGGAGGGACAAGGGCCAGATCTGAATAGTCAGAGTGGATCCCAGGTCTAAATGGGACTAAATAATCTTCTTGGAGCCTAAAGTTGGCACCATCCCCATTTTAGAGCTGGAGAGACTGAGACTCAAAGAGATCAAACTGAGAAAAAAGTAAGCTTCCCAACGCCACATAGCAGTAAGAGACAAAGAAATTGGGATTCCCTCTCTGGTCTTGGATTCCAAGTCCAGACGTCTCCCACTGCTCTCACTGCGCAGCCCTCCTGGGAAGGAACCAGCCCTCACCCAGCTCTGCTGTGAGTGGTCATGGCCCTGAGCCAGTTGCTTCCCTCTCTGGATCTCTGATGAGTGGGGAGGGGTCCACTAGATTTCCCAAGCCTGCTTCTTGCTCTCCAGCAGACTGCAGTCTGTCCATGCCAGGTGTCGTGCAGGCCACTCCCTGCCCGGCTCCTCTCCCTAATAATTAATCTCTAGCCACAGTCCCAGCTGCACGGCTTTCATCATCCAATTACCGGAGTTGCTGGCACAATAAATCTTGGTCATCCAAATGCAGGCAAATCTGCAGCTATTTTCATGGCCATTACTGTGCATAGGACATTGGAACTCAGGTCATTTGCCTTTCTCGTGGAGTCTTGTCCCCCACCCCGTCTTCCCTGCCTTCTTTCATTTCTCATTGGCAGCTGTCCTTGTCCCCCTCCAAGTCATCATCCCTTAAGCACATGTTCCTCCCTTCCCCTTGCCCTTCCCTAGGCTGCAGGGCCAGGATCAGAAGACTCAGTGACCTTGGCCAAGTCAGCACACCTCTCTGAGCCTGTTTCTTCCCCTGTAAAGCAGAAATGACATTAATGACCACATAAGTTTTTGTGAAAATTAAGTAACTCAGGTATGATATACACCTCACTGGCGGTATCTAGGATGTTTGGGAGTGATCTTTGCTACATTTAAAATATAGTGATGCATTCATTTTAATGTGTCTTAGAAAAAATATAGCTAATATATCAAACTTGTAAGAATCAATGCTTAAGAGACCATGAAATTAAATATTTACAACAGTATGCTAAAGAAAAATATTAAGAATGAAGCCAGGGGCTGGGGCTATAGCTCAGTAGCATAGTGCTTGCCTAGTATGTGTGAGGCATTGGGTTTGATCCTCAGCACCACATAAAAATGAAATAAATTAAATAAAGGCATGCTGTCCATCTACAACTACAAAAAAAATTAAGAAAAAAAAATGAATCCAGTCATGGTGGTGCATGCCTGTAATTTCAGCAGCTCGGGAGACTGAGGCAGGAGGATGGTGAACTCAAAGCCAGCCCCAGCAACTTAGCAAGGCCCTAAGGAACTCAGCAAGGCCTTGTCCGTAAATATAATATTAAAAAGCGGGGCTGGAGTTGTAGCTCAGTGATAGAGCACTTGCCTAGCATGTGTGAGGCACTGAGTTCGATCCTAGCACCACATAAAAACAAATAAAGGCACTGAGTCCATATACAACTAAAGAAAATTTTAAAAAATAAAAAGGGCTGGAGGTATAGCTCAGTAGTTAAATACCCCTCATTGCAATCCTTGGTACCAAAAAAAAAGAATGATACACAGATTTAACAAAAATCATGGAGGGAGCCGGGCGCGGTGGCGCAAGCCTGTAATCCCAGCACTTAGGGAGGCTGAGACAGGAGAATCGCGAGTTCAAAGCCAGCCTCAGCAACGGTGAGGCACTAAGCAACTCAGTGAGACCCTGTCTCTACATAAAACACAAAATAGGACTGGGGATGTGGCTCAGTGGTTGAATGTCCCTGAGTTCAATCTCTAGTACCAAAAAAAAAAAAAAAATCATGGAGGGAGCATGTGAATGAGAAAAGCTTAAGAACCCCTGAAATAATGGCCATACAATGCTTGCCTTCAGGAATATTCTGTGCTCCACCCTCCTCCACTTCCTGTAGAGGAGAATATGGGGCCCTTCAGAGAGAAGGGACCCTCCTGCTGAAAGAATGTACACATGATTTAACACAAGAGTTGGGGTCACCTCAGGGCCCTTTGTTCATGTGAATAACTATCCCCAGGCTTGTTACAGGCAGGCCCCATGTTTGGTGCTAGAGACAAGGAGCTCCAATGGCAGTGCCTTCCTCTGAGAGCCCCCTGTCTTCTCCTTTCTGAACTAACCCCTGTCATGCTTAAGCAAGGCACCTGTCCTGATGTTTGCTTGACAAGATGTCAAGTAAGATTTTCCCTGAGGTCTTCTATTTGTGGAATTTCAGCAAGGGCCTGAAGCTGAAGACAAGAGGCCCTAAGACTCCATCCACGGAGAGGCATGAAGGAGTGTGCATATGTGCACATAGTGCACTTAGGAGGGAAGGGGAGAAGTCAGCAGTGGCCTTGTGAGAGGTGCTAGGTTCATACTGTGAAGTTATTGCCATAATGAAGAGTGGGGAGCATTCCTTACAGAAACTGGGCATACCTGCCAGAGGGGGACCTTTCCCCCATATCCAGGCAGAAAGCTTGCTGAACCAGGAACTCACAGGCCACCCTGGGGCATAACAGAGACTGTGCAGAAGTTTCTAGCAAAGAGATATGAGAGGAGGAATTCACTGAGTGGCTCCATTTCATCCAGCAGTGATCAAAGGGAGCAAGGCAAGGAATTCTGACTGAGAACTGACTCCCCTCTCAGTTCTTCCTGGCCATAGGCAGGCATGGAAGCGCACAGCAGTTCCCATGCCTCTATACAAACAGGCACACAGGCAATAGGGGAAGGATCAGTGTGGCTCTTCCAATGGCCTCAGACCAGCTAAGGGTGACTCTACCTGAATAAGGGGTTGGGCCTTGGATGTCTGGCAGAATCAAATGAAAACTCAGCTGTACAACTTTGTGCAGGGCCTTGGCAACAGAGTGGGCAGAGGGGAAACTGAAAACTGTGCCAGGAAAATCATGCCCACCAGCTCTGGACCAACAGAAGCTCAACAAACCCACCAGTCTCAGATGGCAGCAGCAGTAGATCCCATGCTCATGTGCGCACACAGCACACAGAACTTCTTCGGAAAGCCAGTGTCCCTCTTGGGACACCAGTTTCCCCTTGGGAATAACAGAGTTAATACATGATGCCTCCAGGCAGTTTTGAAAGCCAAGGCAGAGATTGCTCTTCTTTTACCAACTATCCATAGGAATAGATTCCATTGCCTGTGACCTGAAGGGATTTAGGGAAAGATTGCCACCTAGTGGTTAATGTTGACAGTCCCCTGGACAGAGCAGTGCAGAACTCATGGTCACTCTGACCTCTTACAGATGACTCAAATTTTAGACTTTTGTCCTGCTATACCCAAATGGTCTTACAGATAACATCATCTGATTTTTAGAAACAAATTCAGACCTAATATTCTTTAGCAAAAGAGACCAATATCATAAGTTCTTTACTCTGTACCCAGTCCAGATGACCCTTTGAGGCCTGAGGGCAGGGTTAACTGCCACTTGTCACTTACAAGCAATTCCCCACCATTCCTATCACTTTCGCACATAGACACATGCATCCAACAAGCCATGTTGTGTTCATACTCTGTGCTATGCCCTGGGGTTTGGCTCTGGGGACACAAAAAGGACACGTTTCACACAGCATGGTCAGTGTTGTTGGTCAGTACTGTGTTAGAGGGAACACGGGAGATCAGAGTGGAGCCTATCCCAATCTGGAGACAGGGCAGGCTTTTCAGGGAATGGGACCTTTAAGTGTCTACCTGAGAGGAAAACAGAGGTTGTTTTTTGGTTTTTATTGTTTGTTTTCAAAGAGAAAGAAATGGCTTTTTAGGCAAAGGGAGGCACACAGAGGTATAAACAATGTGGCCTGTTCAGGAATACCTGACTGCGTGTATGGAGGACTGTTGTGGGAGATGGCGTAGCTAGATTGGATCCTAAACACCAAGCTTAAGTCTTTATCCTATTGGTAAAGGAGGCGTTAAGTGTAGAGAATGGACTGGAAGGAACAGGGAGCCAGAGAGGCCATGAGGAAACTGATCTGGCAGAACCAAACAAGATGTGACAGGCCCATAGCTTCACATCTTCAGGTCCCTGTTGGCCAGAAGCCAGGTTTCCTCAGTGGGTCGCTGTGGTTCCCTCAGACACAGAAGAGATCCCTCTTAGCCCCTCACTCAGTGACAGACTTCCTCCCAGACCCTTAGCCCCACTCAGCTAAAAGAGTGGGAAAGGCAGGGAGGGAGTCCTCTGGACTCTGGCCCGTGTGCATCATATAGATGCATTCCAGCCCTCACAGCAATAAGGAGGTTAGTACTGCTGTGCCCACCTTCCCAAGGAGGAAAGGCAGGCTCAGAGTTCATTAAATCGCCCAAGTTCTCACTCGGTTGTTTTTAAAAAGCAGGGCCAGGAGGGTGAGAAGAAAAGCAGGGAAGGGAGAGATAAAAAAGAAAACTCTAAACCTGGAATTAGAACTAAGTTCCTTTACCTCTGCCCCAGACGTCCTCTTCATTCCCAGCATAATTTTGCTCTATCCAGTAGGGTTCTACTCATTAACTTCGATAAATAACATTCTCCTAAATGCCATTCAAGAGTTTTCCTTCTTTCCTCCCACTTTTGTCATAGAAAATATATTTTATTAATCTCTACCCTCAGACCAGAAGTCCCATGGTCTCTTTTTTGAGGTCCAGAGTCCTCTTTTAAGAGGATCCATATTTCAATGCAGGGCAGGTGTACTCCTGGCCCTGAATGAGGCGAACTCGTCCTGACTCACAGGCCCAGGTCAACTTCTCTTGGACAGCACAAGGGAACCAGGCTTTGAGCCTGGTATCCCCCAAAGGAACCAGACATGTACTTCCCAGCCCAGAGTTCTCAGGCAGCAATGATTAGTCCTAACTCAGCTATTCAAGACCAGATTTTCCATGGCCCACTTGGTGCTAAACAGAAAAATATGACCCTCTGGACAGCAGCAGCCTTACAAGAGCTCCACTCTTGGCTGAATTTCAGGCCCTTCTTGCCCCTTGGCCAGGCAGTTTTGGAGGCTACCAAAAGCAGCAGCCTTGCCCTAACACAGCCACTGACCTGAGCTCCTGAATCTAGAACCCATCTGTTCCTAGCTGGCAGGATTTGCCCTAGCTCCCCAGCAGGGATGCATTTGCCTGTGACTCTGCATCCACCAAGCCAGGAAGTCTGTGAGGATTTGCCCAACTCCTGACTCTGGACCTGTGCCCTCCCACTGGAACTCCTGGAGCAGTGGGACACCCACTGGCCTACAAAGCAAACAAGGATCCCTACCCTCAAGTCCCTCTCCTCCTCCTCACATCAAGCTCTGGCCTCCAGAGTCATCTTCCCCTTTAGGTCTTCTCTCACTGATAACTACTGCCATCACCAGACTGGCCTTTGGAAACCTCACTGTCCATTTTCAGGCCTCCAGATGTGCTCATCAACCATTCCTTAATGTTGACTAAACAGCAGATGCGGGCCTACAGTGTTCAGACCAGGCTTTCAGGAAAGGTTTCTGAGTAACAACAAAAAGAATGGTATGTGCGAGGATTACTGAAATGCAAAGTAGGTCTTTCTTAGTTCCAGCCTGGGTCCTCTTAGTGGCACTTACCTGAACCCAGGGTTCACTTTAACTTGGGATACTGGGGATCATCCTCTGGGTCACTTCAATCCCACAAAGTTTCAACTCAAAACCTGTGAGGTCAAAAAGGGCAGGAGTGTCCCATCCTGCCTAAGACCTACCTTTGAGTTCCAAATTTTGGAGGATCTCTACCTCTCCAAGTGATAGGAAATGGAACAGCCCTTCAACAAATAATTATTCAGTTTCTACTACATTAGGGGAATGATAAGATGAACAGATAGACTTGGTACCCTCTGATCAAAACTCATACTAGCCAAAAGGTCAAACTCCATGGCCTAAAACATCCTTCACGTTCAATACAGAAGCCTGAGCTTTTAAGGCAGGCACACAGAATAGCCGGAAGGGCATTGGTGCCTCTTGACAATTTCCCAATGCCTTGACCCCAAAGAAACCTGAGTTCCAGAGGGGAGAGAACTAAGAAGATAAATAACAAGAAAGAGTCAGGAGGACCTCTGCCTTGGGACCACACACAATGTGAACACCAAAGGCAGAAGATGACAGTCCAGACAAGACATAGTGTCAGTTTGTCTGACTGACAGGAATCATGTAACACCATCCCTTTGACTGGAGTCTCAGACTTGACCCACAAACCCATAGAGTTCAGTCATCTCAGCTTGGCAACCATCCAGGTGGCTCACATGCCCTAACCCTTATTCTCCCTTTTTGCAGGCATATAAAACCCCTTTTCACAGAACTGAGTCCTCAGCAGCCAAAAAAACTCAAGGTCTCTTTGTCTATTACCTACACAGTACTTGGTTGAGCCCAGGGGTCATGTAAATCTGTTATACACATGGAAAAGCACCTTGTGCCCAACAGGCCCAGGTCTGTGTCTAAGCTATGGTATCACTTTTAATCTCCATGAGATTGGGTAGGAATATTAGTAGGAATCCCAGGCAATTGCCAAGTCACAGGAAAGCTGACTTTCTAACCCAGCAAGGATACAGCTCACTGGCAGGCTAGGAACTCAAGTTAGACACCTATTTGGGAAATGGAGTTTGGTTTCACATGAGCATTCCAGTAACAGATGCTGTTCCTCCTACCTCATGGGGAGTATGAGTAGAAGGTAGGTGAGGGAATCAATGGAGAGGTAAGCATTGCAACCGAATCCTATTCAAAGAGTGGTCCATGGACATGCAGCATCAGCATTCCTTGATAGCTTGTTAGAAATGCAAATTCTTGGGCCCTACCCCTGACCTACTGAATTAGATTCTTGAGGAAGGAAATTTGAAGATGAGGGGCTAGGAACCTTTTTTTTTTTAATCCACCCAAGTGATTCATAAACATGCATAAGCTTGAAAAGTACTGCTATTTACACTGTCTTAGTTCAGGCTGCTATAACAAAAATGCCTTAGGCCAGATAATTTATAAACAACAGAAATTTATTTCTCACAGTTCTTGAGGCTGGAAAGTTCAAAATCAAAGCCAGCAGATTAGGTGTCTGATGAAGGTCTGGTGAAGGCTTGCTTTCTACCTCACAGTCTGCACCTTGTAGCTGCATCCTCATGTGACTGAAGGACAAAGAGGCTAATAAGCTGCTTTAGGCCTTTTATGAGGGCCCTAGTTCCATTCATGAGGGCAACCCTTCATGACTTAATTACCTCCCAAAGGCTCTATGTCTTAATACCATCACCTTGTTAAATTTCAACATATGAATTTAGGGGGGACACACACATTTAAGCTCCAGCACCCATTGTGCATATGTAATAGGCTAATATAAGTACTACAGGAAAAAACAATAGTTGCAGCAGCTTCCATTCTCTGGACAACTATTATGTTCCAGACTCTTTTTTAACTTTTTTTTTTTTTTTTTGGTTGATGGATCTTTATTTTATTCATTTATTATTTGAATGTGGTGCTGAGGATCGAACCCAGTGCCTCACACATGCTAGGCAAGCGCTCTACCACTGAGCCACAGCCCCAGTCCCTCTTTTTTAACTTTTATCCAAGTTTTAATATTAAGTCATTTCATCCTCACAACAATCCTATGAGGGACTTTTATCACCCTGGCTTTTACAGATGAAGAAACTAAAGATACTTGTCCATTTAACCCTTTTAATGCTTAGCTTCTTCATTTGTAGCTTGGGGATAATGATGTCTTGCTTCTTGGGTTGTTATGAGGATGAGAGGATGTGTGGAGGACTATCCACATTACTTGGGAGCTCAGACCTAGCTACCCAGTACAGCTCAGGAGACTGGCCCACAGTGGGGAAAGACTGAGGCAGCATTGCTGGCTAAAGCCAAACACAAAAATCTATCTCCAAATTGTGGCTCAGAGAGCTGCCCAGTGCCTGCAGGCCCCTGGGCTTCCCATTGGCACTAAGTCGGCTTCACCTGCTATCAAGCTCTATGTTTACCCCTTCAGGGAATCCATGCTCTCATTTCTAGTTCTATTCCTAGTTGATGACAATGAAATCTATGTTTAGAATGACTCTGGGTCTTGGAAAGGCAGCTGCTCTGAAGGTTGGGGGCACTGGAATGTGATTTCAGTAGGTCTGGGCTTCCAAGGAGAGAAAGAAATGCATTTCTCTTGGATAAAACAGAAGGAGATGACCTTTGGTTTGAGTGCACAGTGAGACCCATTAGTCCAGGGACCATCATCTTCAGCTTCCCACCAGCTGCTAAATGCCCACCATGCTCCAAGGACATAGGAGGCACCACCTCTGCCTCATATCAACCTGCAAAGTAAGCATCATCCCACTTCTGCCTCTTCTTTGCTGGATTACAAAGAGGTTTGGAATCAGGTCTGTCTTCATCACTTACTGGTTGTGTGACACTGGAATATATAATTGTGTTGAATCTCATCTTTCCTATCTCTAAAAGACTTAACAGGAGAATGTATAACTCAAAGCATGCAGTAGGCACTTTACAAATGTTATTCTCCTTGCACTTTTCTTTCCTTTAGTACACTGGCCTTGTAGTAGGCACACAGGACAGATGATGCAGACCAAGTCTCTTTCTGACTACTTGGGGCCTCTTCTGTACCCAGACTAGGTTATTCCTCATAGTAAGGAAGTAAGAGATACAGGGAAAAGTCAGAAGGTTGGTCAAAACCATCAGGCCTGCAGTTTGCTCAAGGGATGACTGTCAGACTTGAAGTGCCCTCCTCAGTGGGCCCTGCCACCCTCCTTCCTCTGTAATTCATTCTCAGCACTCAAACATCACATGCTGCCAGTGCTGAGGGTCGTGGAGACCAAAGGTAGGATAAAGGCAATTTATCTTCTTGTTTATAATAACATATCACTGTTTGCTAAGCCATTTTCAGAATTTACTGGCCTAGCAGGTGCACACAACCCCTGGTGAGGCAGGAGGACATGGATGTGCTCATGCTATAGTTTAATAAACTGCTTTCCAGAGAAGACCAGCAACTTGCACAAAGCCATCCAGCAGATTAGTGACTAGCTCTAGAACAAGAATCCTGGGCTCCCTGTCCCTCCAAGTAAGGTCCTCTCCACTCTATCCCAATGTCTTTCTTGGTAATGTATCCTTTACATAATACTGTCGAACTTTAGTAGACTGTACTGACAGCTAATTACTTATGGCTTATATTTCACCTGCAGGTAGTGACTAATAGATCGTGGTACCAATTAATCAAATTTTCAGTGAGGATGGATATTTAAATCCTTTGGGTTTCAAGTTATATATATATCTCCAACTCACAGTGGCTTAAGAAATAAAATAAAGGTTAGGGGGTCATTGGTTACAACAGTCAAGGGCTCTAGTGGATGGCACCAGGATGCTTCCTGATTCTATTCTGTTTCTAATGCATGCAAGCATTTTCCCACTGGTCAAGGATATTTGTCTGTGGTTCTAGGCCACCAACTTTCCAATTCAATGAGCCTACTGGACAGCTTGTCTAAAATGGCAGTTATTATGTTTCCTTTGATACTGTTATTACTAAATCCCTAGGAAAGTGAGGGTAGACAGAGTCTAATAAAGTTACTAAAAGCCTGGGAGGTTTAAAAAATTAGAACTCCCAAATGTAAAAGTAAATCCATGGCATCAACTCCTTGTACTCCATTTTGGTATAAGGGTATATTTTATGATAATTGGATTAGTTATATTTTACCTACATTGATAGTGCTTGAACTTTTCAAAAGGATCAGCTCTACTAAATTTATAATTGACATTTATGTTTAAGGCAGTTTAATAAAATTTGTTATTGTCTAAATATTTTTAAAGTTTTAATGTTTTGATATGAGTTTAATAATATTCACTACTAAAGTTTACATAGTAGACTTGAGTGTTCCTCTCAAGCCCAAAGGCCCTTCAGACATTAAGCAATCTAATAAAACATGTAAAAATAAAACAGCACCAGATTTATTTTTATTTTTATTAATTTATTTAAATGCATTTCAAGTCATAGTACATATATAGAGCTCAATTTTTCCATTTCTCTGGTTGCCAACCAGATAGAGTCACACCATTTGTGTCTTCATACATGCACCAAGGGTAGTGATGACCATCTCAATCAACCATCTTTACTACACCCATTCCCCTTTCCCTCCCCCCACATCCCCCCGCCCCATCCAGAGTTCCTCCATTTCTCCTATGTTCCCCATTCCCACCCCGCTTATGAATCAGCATCCACTAATCAGAGAGAACATTCAGCTTTTGATTTTTTGGGATTGGCTTACTTCACTTAGCATAATGTTCTCCAATTCCATCCATTTACCTGCAAATGCCATAATTTTATTCTCTTTTATTGCTGAATAATATTACATTGTGTATATGTACCACAGTTTCTTTATCCATTCATCTATTGAAGGGCATCTGGGATGCTTCCACAGTTTTGCAATTGTGAATTAACAGCACCAGATTTTTTAATGATTATACAAATAATTATTATAAACTACTTTAAGAAGTAAATTAGCAGTTCTCCAAGCTTTATTTATTTTTTATTATGGGACTCAGTATTATGACAAAATATTTGCCCATTTGAAGCCTTTTAAAAAATGAATTTAACAGACTGATCTGATGGAATATAAGAAGTTGTTCTAAAACATATGGCCAAATCCAGTAGTGCCTTATAAGCATCCCAAAGGAACTAACAGAAAGTTGGGTTAAAATCAGAAGTTAAAACTATCATCCATTACCTTTAGGTAAATATTTGTGGGCTTTTAAACTACAGTTTAGCAATACCTTTAAGGTATTCTTTTTTAAAATTTATTTAAATGCATTTCAAATCATAGTACATAAATAGAACTCAATGTTTCCATTTCTCTTAAAACATAAGACATGCAGTGATGAGCACTGGAGCTGGGGTCAGTGTGACCCTGTATACCTTGAATCCTCTACTTAAATAGCCTGCTATTGAGCTAGTCACGATAGCCTCTGCCCTGCTTCCCTTCACAGTTAATTATGTTCAAATGGCAATGTGTGAAGGCACAATGGATTGTTATGATTAAAGTTTCCTGAAAGTAAAAGTTCCTGTGAAAAGAACTGCCTCAAATTCATTTTTTTAAGTTGGGAAAAGATAGTAGGATGATCATCATCTCAGTTTCCTTAACCAAACAACAGAATTAAGTGGTCAACAGAATTAAGCTTTATACTCTTCTTGCCTTTAAGAGTGATGGTAGTTTTATGGTATAGGGAGTATTTCTGGTACTTGGCATAGTAGAGCCAAGACCACTTAGAACATGCTGAGCCTCAGCCTCTTCCTGGAGTCCTGGAGGAGTGGCAATTACAGAAAATCCAATCGGGCCAGAGGGGAAATAAATACCTGTGAAATGAGAACCCTGAATCATAGCTTGGTTTTAGGCTTGGGTTGCAATTTGGGGAAATCAGGCAGGACCAAGCCAAAGAAAAGCCCATTCCCAGGATATACTATGACTAACCTGGAAGCAGGCAAGGGCATAGAACACTCATTTAGAGTGAGCATTCAGCAGGTTTTGAATAGTGTGCAACCCACAGAGGGACATAACATCCTCCCTGTAGCAGGACTCCCCCTGGGTGTCCTTAGTTAGCTGCAGAAGGCCATGTCTCTTTGACTCATTCATTCACTTAGCAGAAACTGTCTACTCTTTTCCAGACCCTATGCTGGGTTCAGAGGACAAAGACAGCAATCAAACAGTCCTTACCTTCAAGGAATTCCAATTGTGGTAGAAAAAGTATGTATTTAGTCATTGTGATTCAAAATAAAAAGGACAGAGTAATCCAAGTAATCTAAGACAGACTCAGACCTCAAGAAGTCCCCAGCCTAGCAGAGGCCTAGAGAGGTACATATAGAGCAGCCTGTGGAAGAACCGGAAACTCAAGAGTATAGCATCTGACAGAACAGAGATGGATGACATGACATCTCTTTCAATAATACAGTAGGAGAAACTTACAGCCTACTGGGGAAGAGTGAGCAGCCAGATCCAGGTAAAGTGGAAATATCAATCCTGCAACCTCGGGTTGACCCCTATGGGTCCTTTGGATTACCCAATGGGCAGAGTGAAAAGTTTCTTATTTCTGGCTACAGTCACAACATCCTTTGGCCACCTGAGGGGAAACTGGTCACCAGGAAAAACAGGTACAAATAAAACACAAAACAACAGGAACCTGAGATAAATATTAAGAGCTGAGGAGTTAAGGAGCATGAGTAGGATCAACAGTTTGAATGGGTGGGCAGTTGATCTGGGTGCATACCTAGTGGTAAGCCATGTGTGCTAGATACAGCCATTCTAAGAGTCCAAGGGATAGAGTGGTGGGCTTCTGAGGGCAAAGGATCATTTGGTTCCAAGAGGTCCACTTCTGCTTTCCTCTTTTCTTCACAGCTGTCACCACATTCCCTATCTTTTCCATTCTATCACCCAAAGTGTGGCTGAAATGAACTTACTTAGGGTACGTCCCAGGGCCCTAAAGGCCTTGGGTGATTGGCACCAGCATTGGAGTGCCTATAGCTGTCTTTATTGGTCACTTGGAACATGGCCAAATTGAGCTAGCTTGGTACAGGGCTGGGCTGGGCTGGACCTCCTCTCAGGCCAAGCTGCAGGCCTGTGCAGGCCTCTCTCCCTTCCCATGAGTTTCAGGGAATGGCCCCAGCCAGCTGTCATTTCTTCTTCACAGCAGCTGCCACCTACACCATCTCTCCAGCCCAGACATCATATCTGAGACACATCTCTCCCTTCCTAAAGGTGATGGACTCATATCTGCTGATCTTTTTCTTCACAGCTGCCATCACCCACTCTAGACCTTATTCTGGATTTCCCGTGTCTCCAACCCTCTTATTATTCCTTAAATAAGCAAATAAACGTTTTTCCAGTTAAGAGTTTCACTGCTAGCCATTAAGAAGAAACAAACATGAGGTAAGGGAGGACTACAGGGTGAGGGACAATTCAGAGATGGGTATCTTATGAGTACTGATATTAAACAGCTTTGGCCCATGCTGGCATATGACCAAGGACCTTCCTTGACCCCCTTGGACAGTCCTAAAGAAGTATGGATATTCCTTTATCCCTGGCTTAGAAATATCCATCCTCCCAGTCCTTATCTAGTTGGGGTGTAGTGCTCAGGAAAGTTTTGCTGAACAAGGCATTTCTACCTCTCAGAAGGGAGTAGAAATGCTTTTTTAACTCTCCTCTTCCTCAATTCCTCCCTGTACCACCAACTCTGCCTACCTAGACTCCTGCCTCCTTTCACTTGGCCAGCTTGACAAAGGTCTTCCCTGATAGTGGGCTTCATATAAGGAAATAAGGGGAAATATTTATGTATTATTTGTCCCAAAACTGGAAGGTCCTGAATGTCAGGCTGTTTAAAATTTAGTAAGAAATGGGAGCCACAAATGATTGTGAACCAAGGAAGTATCTTGCATTATGAAGAGCCACTCAAGAAATATTTAGATAAATGTATACACAAATGGATGATGATCATAACTGTACTTAGGTTACTTTGTTAAATATATGAAAGGCTAAGGGAATTTTTAAAATCCACTCAAAGTTACAGTCTTAAACAATATGCTCAAGTAGGACATTCTTTACCTGACTTATATAACTACAACTTTAGCCTCCTAGGCTGCATCCCATAACTAGGCTTACTCTTCATAGTCATTATCCAGCACCAAAAATATTTAGCTGATATCAGTTTAAGGCATTATCCTCCTTAAATAGGGATAAAAATAGAGACAAAAATAAATGATAAAATTTATCATAATAACAGACTATTGTGGAAAGAATATAAGATGGAAGCAACCACTCTAATATAATCCAAGAGACTCGTGACTAAGTTCAGCCCCCAAAAATCTTAAATGGAGAGGCATCCCTACTTTATTTATTTATTTATTTATTTATTTTTATTTTAAATATCTTTATTTTATTTTTATGTGGTGCTGAGGATCGAACCCAGTGCCTCCCGCGTGCTAGGCGAGCACGCTACCACTGCGCCATAACCCCAGCCCCGAGGCATCCCTACTTTACAAGTAGCGATTCCAGTAGGTCCAAACGAATTGGCCTGACTCACAGGTTTACAGCCCAAGACCTTCCTAATGGGTGAGGACCTTCCCCACTGATAAAGGGGAGGCTCGGCAACAACACCATTCTGAGCAAAACAATCTTGGGGAAAACCCAGCACCCTGGATAAGCCCTTGGACAGAGGACTCCAGGTACACTGAAGATGCAATTAAAACAATGACATCAGGAGTTATCATCATTCCAGTTTAGAGCCCAACATCTACCAACTATCCACCATCAGCATTTTTTTTTCTCAAACCCAATCCCTTTTCTAGCCCCATAAACTGTGAGATCCTTGAAGGAAGGGACCATGGAAGTTCTGTCCAATTTTCTGTTTTGTTTTTAGAGACATGGTCTCTCTCTATTGCTCAAATTGGCCTTGAACTCCTAAGTTCAAGTGATCCTCCTGTCTCAGTCTCCTGAGTATCTGGGACTGTAGATGTATATCACCATGCCTGGCTTGCCCAGTGTTCTAATGTCCTAACCCATGTCCTAAAATGAACATCAGGCTCATTTCATCATGGTAATAGTATCAGAAGCAGAAATCACCATCATCAAGGGCTGCTGTTTTCTCCTTTTTTCCTAGGAAATGATGTTTTCTGGATAAGAAAAGGAAGGTTCGGCAGAGCTGCGAAGCCGGAGAAAGTAGGCGACCTCATGATTCTGCTGTCTTGCTCAGTTCCTCTAGGGCAGAGAACCTGCAGAGCTTAGAGCATGATTAGAAGGGTAAGGGGGTTTTTGTTATTAAATATGAAAAAAAAAATCCAGGTCTTTCTTCTTGCCTTGACCCCTGTAACCTTATAGGAGGATTAGAGGAGAGTCATTTGAAAAGAAAGTCCTCTGATGCCCATTCTGAGTAGAGTCCTTATACAGCGAGGACTTGCTGATCATGGAGAATTAAGTTCTCTGCTTCTCCTAGTAATGGGAAGACAAGAGATCACTTAATCAATTCTCTCATTTTACAGATGGACACCTGAGGCTCAGAAAGTTCAGGTAACATGTCCAATGTCCTAAAAGCAGGTGAATTCAGTGACCTTCAACTGTAGGAGCTGTGGAAATTTTTTCATTTGGCTCTATGGAGAAGATGGAAAAAAGGCAGGGAGCAGAATATTAAGGGTTTGATTCTCCGTAGGCCTCAGTAACCTCTATTACTCTGGCTGTGGCTGCTATTCTCTTCTATGGAAAAGTCAGTTAATTATGTGTCTTGAATTGGCTCAGGTTCCTACCAGGACTGGTGCAGATTCCCTATATGCAGCTCAGGATCTCTTGGTCTGAAAACAGACGGAAGGCAATTTGCTCACACTCCCCCTTGGTCCCACACTCAAACAAACACCCAAACAAGCCCTCCTCCTCCAAAGCGGCCAGATCAGAGTAGCCACAGGGCCCGCAGTGCAAGATCCAAGGGCGAGACCATTGGGCAGTCTCCAAGGGGCTCCGGTTGAGGTAGATGCCCAGGTCAACTCTCCGTTTCTTACTAGTTGGGTGTGAGTATAATAGCCATGTTTCTGACGATGTTCCAGCTTCTTCCTCCAACTTGAGTGAACTGTCCGGCAGAGGGCTCTGCTGAATGGTGGGAGCATCTTTGCCATCTGTGTCTTGGCATCTACGTGTGTTCTCCAGGGGCCGGAAACTCACTACACTGCCTTGGCAGCCATGTGGGGGCTCAAAGAGCTGCGGGCTCAGGGTCTGTCTCTGAAAACTTTCACCATGATCAGAGCTGAAAGCCTCTGCCCGGCACCTGTTTGGTGTCCGGGCACTGCAATAGAGCACAGGGTGAGCAGCCTTCCTAGTCACCTCTGCCACTTGGCACTCCACTGTCACCAGAGGTCTAATGAGCTTACCATGATGCCATGTTGCCCCTAAGTCATCACTGTAGATCATCAGGGAATGAGGCCTTGTTCTACATGGTAGTAGGAAGCAAAGGAACTGGCAAGGGAAATAGTAGGCATATGCAGGGATGACCAGCCTCCCTGACTGTAGCTGGATGCCATGCCCTGGGCCCACAGCAAATGTGGCCCAGTGCTTCAACTCTGAGCCGATGACATCTTCAGTCACATCCCTCACCTCACTCCATGAGCATCCAGCATCCTGACTGCAAACAAAGCAGAGACAGGCAGCATTTCTGCCTGACACAATCTGTTGGCATTCGGTGACACGGTCCCGCACGCAGATGAAGAACAGGTACACACAGCCACTCTTTTGCTCCCACACAGGACAGGGGTTCATGGTCCGATGCCCAGGTAGTGTGGCTTCCATCAGTGGCTTTAGGGGTCCCCACTAGTCAAGAGGAAAGAAGAGAGACAGTGGGAGTGAGAAGATAATGTAAGATATGAGGCTCATTAAAAGCATTGGTACTTTTCATAAATAGGAAATGATATTACAATCTATAAAGTTATTCTTTTTTGTAGTACCAGAAATCAAATTCACAGCCTCATGCATGCCAGGAAAATGCTCTACCACTGAGCCACATTCTCAGCCCTGAAATCTACAAAATTCTAAAGGCCCAAGCAGTCCTCAAATTCTCAAGTTTTGTAGGATGACATATAAAGCTGGAAAAAGACATAGCTAGATACCGTACACGTGGTCTCCTCTGTCTGAAATGTTCTTCCTTGCTTTCTCTGGACTTCTAAATCACTCTCTAATAACCAACTCAAAAGTCACTTCCTTTGTGAAGCCTTCCCTATAAGTTACAGCAATTATAAAACACTGTAAGTTGTTTTGGAAATGTCTCCCTGCCTAGATTATGAGACATCTGAGGGTAGAAATCAAATTGTACTAATTTTGTTAAGTCTAGTGCCTGGCACATGACAGTAAATAAATAAAATTTTACAAAAAAAGGAAAGAGAATTGTGAAGAGAAGGGGAGCAAGAGGGAGAAAAGGGAGGGGGAGAAAAAAGAGGAGGAAAGGGAAGGAAAAAAAGAGAAAAGGAAGAAAAGTAAGGTAGAGTGTCGTGGCACACAACTATAATCCTAGCTACTTGGAAGGTTGAGGCAGGAGGATCCCAAGTTCAAGACCAACCTCAGCAACATAGCAAGATTCTGTCAAAATAAAAAAATAAAAGGGCTGGGGATACAACTTGGTGGTAGAGTTCCTGGGTTCAATCCTCAGTGAGGGAGGGAGGGAGGGAGGGAGGGAGGGAGGGAAGGAAGGAAGGAAGGAAGGAAGGAAGAAGAAGAAAGGAAAAGCAAATTAGCAAAGCAAAGCTGGACAGGAAAATAGAGAAGTTTTAGGTGAATATAGGGAAATTTAGACAAAGTTTTTTTTTTTCCTTCCTGTGCTACCCTGGGGAGGCAATTCACAACAGCTTCCTCAAAAGCTCAAGCACAAAATCAGAGACACCTCATTCCAACCCTGCCTGCATCACTATTGTGAGACATTAGGCAAGCTGCTCAGTCTTATTTTCCCTCAATCTCTTTACCAATTAAATGAAGAATTTAAAAATATCTTCATAGAGGAGTGTTGTAAGGATACAATGAGGTAATGCCTAATCAGACATATCACAAAGAAAGGCCTAATCTCAATATATTGAAAAAATAACACTAGAAATTGTCAGGAAAATTTCCAGAACCCTAATAAAAATGAGTAAAAGGCAAGATCGACAACTGACATAAAGAGGGAAAAAATGAAAACATGTTCAATCTTACACATAGAAAAAAATGCAAATTAAAATTAAACTGACACAATATTTTCATATAGCAAAATCATACAGCAAAACCATACAGTTTGATAATATTCTGTTGGTAAAAATATGAAGAAACAGGCACCCTCATATATAGACTGGAGTACAAAAAGGTTTAACTTTTATGTAGAACATATCAAAATTACATTTATCCTTTCCTAGCATGCCAAATTCTGGAAATTTATCCTAATATATCAAATTAAGTATATATATAAGATTATGTATTTGTGAGTAAAATAAACCTTTTCCTTATAAAGTAAAAATAATCATTCACTGTAGCTTTTTTTGTAATGATAAAATATTGCAAACATCTCAACTATTCACCAATAGAGGACTGGTTAAGTGAACACACAATGCATGGGAAAAATATAAAGATCTTTTTTCCATATATATCGATATGGAAAGATTTCTATAAAATATTGTTAAATAAACAAATCAAAATATTGTGTACATAGCATCCTAAGTTTTGGTTAAGAAATATGGAGAAGCCAGGTGCAGTGACGCACGCCTGTAATCTCAGCACTTTGGGAGGCTGAGACTGGAGAATCTCGAGTTCAAAGCCAGCCTCAGCAACCTCGAGGTGCTCATCAATTCAGAGAGACCCTGTCTCTACATAAAACATCAAATAAGGCTGGGGATGTAGCTCAGTGGTTGAGTGCCCCTGAGTTCAATTCCTGGTACCGGAAAAAAAAAAAGAAAAAAGAAAGAAATATGGAGAAGAAAACTTTCAGTTATGACAAACTAAATAACTGGACCAATCCTTCTGCTAAGAAAAGATAGATAAAATATTCAAACAAAACAAAAAAACACATGTTTGAAAGCAGTAGCACAAATGAGGCAATAATAAATTACAGGCCCAAAACTGAGATTTCAGTGAGAGACAGTGGCTGGTTATTTCAAGTCCATTTCCTCTTAGGGAAATTAATTATTTCTCAAAGACACAACTGAAAGGCTGAGAAGCTAAGAATTCATTTGACAGCCATATGGGGCTAACAGAACAAAAATTGGAAGCATGGGTAAACCTTGCATTATTTGAGATTGAACCTTTTTATTTATTTATTTATTTATTTTTAGTTGTTGATGGACACAATGTCTTTATTTTATTGCTTTGTATGTGGTGCTGAGGATCGAACCCAGGGCCTCACGCATGCGAGGCAAGCGCTCTACCGCTGAGCTACAATCCCAGCCTGAGATTGAACCTTGAAGGGCAAAATCCTAGCAGTAAGAATGGAACTGAAGCAGATGGGTCCTCACAACCGCCACTCTAGAAAACTGGCATGAATTATCTTCTGAAGTAGAACCCAGTAACTCTACTCCTAGAGGGATACCAGTAATTCATTAATTACTCAGTTATTAATTCAGTAATAGTACAGAAAAAAGTACAAGAATATTCATTGCAGCGTTATCTATACACTTAACAGCAAACTCAAACATAAAGCAGTTTGTCACTTGATTGTGGTATATTCAAAACAATGGAATACAAAGAAAAGGAATGAATTATAGCTGTACACAATAATTCAGATAAATATCAACAAAATAAGATGACATAAAGAATACAAAGATTAAAAATCAGCACAACTAGCTGGGCGCAGTGGCGCAAGCCTGTAATCCCAGCACTTTGGGAGGTTGAGACAGGAGAATCACGCGTTCAAAGCCAGCCTCAGCAATGGCGAGGCACTAAGCAACTCAGTGAGACCCTGTCTCTACATAAAACACAAAATAGGGCTGGGATGTGGCTCAGTGGTCAAGTGCCCCTGAGTTCAATCTCCAGTACCAAAAAAAAAAAAAAAAAAATCAGCACAACTAACCTCTAGAGTTGTAAGTCAGCAGAGTAATTACCTTTGAAAGGAAGAGAGGGGCCATAATGGAAGCTTCTCTGATGCCAGCAATATTCTACTTCCTAGAATATTAGTAGTGAGTTTTATGAGTAGTGAGTCCACAAGTGGTGGCTTTGTCATAATTCACGGACATGTTTTGTGCATCTGACATTTATGTTTTCTGTATATGCTATCATTTCTCATTTTTTAAGTTTTCAAAAGGGGTATTAAGAATATACACTTGTTTTTCTTTGTTTCTTCTGTATGAAAAGTACCAGAAGAACATACAAAACAATAATAATTGCCTATGGGAGGTTCTAATTTTTCAGCTATATGAATGCATTAACTATCTGAGACAAAAAATAAATTTTTTAAAAATTGAATTTCTGCATGAATGGGCAATCAGATGAAGCAAAGTTCAGATCACAGAATCTCAGAGTTATATTGGACCGTAAGAGTTATCTAGTGCTACTCCCATCCCACAGAGGGATCTCCTCTAAGACTCCTGGATTAAAGACCCTTCACTGAATTAGGCTAAAGACAGAAAACTCAAGATTCCTTGGGCAGTCCCTTCTGTATCAGAATGCCTTGCACACTCTAACAAATTCTAACCAAGATTAGGGATAAAGTCAGCTTCATCATTGAGTAGCTGGGGAATCAGTGAAGCTCAGTCATCCTTGCTGGCTAAGAAAAGAAAATGATTTGGGCAGATATGTCTAATGCACAATTGACATGAAAGTGAAAGAAACTATAAACAAAGCACTAAAACTGTAGAATCTAAAATGATCTAAACCAACTGGAGCAATGGAAGCATAACAAACAAGCTAAGGTTTGACAGATAAAACAGTTTGTGAGCTCAAGGACTAGGATGATAAACCTGATTAAAGAATAAATATAGAGGCTGGGATTGTAGCTCAGCGGTAGAGCGCTTGCCTCGCATGCGTGAGGCCCTGGGTTCGATCCTCAGCACCACATACACAGCAATAAAATAAAGACATTGTGTCCATCTACAACTAAAAAAAAAAATTTAAAAAAAAAAAAACAATAAATATAGGGCTGGGGTTGTGGCTCAGTGGTAGAGCGCTTGCCTCACATGCGTGAGGCACTGGGTTCAATCCTCAGCACCACATAAAAATAAATAAAATAAAGATATTATGTCCATCTACAACTAAAAAAATATTTAAAAAAAGAATAAATGTAAAGGCTAAAAAGCAGATAAGAAATGCTCATTGAGGAGAAGAAAGCTGGGGGGATCTCATAAAAAGCGAAGGGAGAGGGGCTGGGGTTGTGGCTCAGTGGTAGAGCGCTCACCTAGCACATGTGAGGCACTGGGTATGATCCTCAGCACCACATAAAAATAAAGAATAAAGGTATAAAAAAATCAATTATCTTAAAAAAAAATCAAAGGGAGAGTAGAATGAAGAAAGGGACCAGGGGAGGAAGAAGGGATGGGAAAGGGGAAATACTGGATAATGGTATTGGCCAAATTATATTGTTATATTGTGTGCCTCATTATGCACAACTATAATGCAACAATAAAAAAATGTGGGGAAGCCAGGCGCAGTGGTGCACACCTGTCATCTCAGCAGCTTGAGAGGCTGAAGAAGGAGGATCGTGAGTTCAAAGGCAGCCTCAGCATAAGCAAAGTGCTGAGCAACTCAATGAGACCCTGTCTCTAAATAAAATACAAAATAGGGCTGGGGATGTGGCTTCGTGGTTGAGTGCCCCTGAGTTCAATCCCTGATACCCACCCGCCAAAAAAAAAATGGGGGAAAAAAGATGTTCATTATCAGTAACCATTAGGAAAACAAATCAAAACCACATTGTGGTTTGTAGCATGGTGGTAAAGCACTTACCTAGCAAGCACAAGGCCCTGACACAAAACAAAAAATGAAATCTCATCTCACACTCATAAGAATGGCTATAAAAAAAAGTAAGTTTTGGCAGGGATGTGGAAAAACTGGAACACTTGTACACCATTGGTGGGAGTATAAAATGTTGTGGCCAGTATGAAAAACAGTAGTCACTTCCTCAAAAAGTTAAATATAGAATTACCATATGATCCAGCAATTCCACTTTTGGATATATATCCAAAAGAATTAAAAACAGGGTCTCAAAGAGCTATTTGCCTACCCTTACTCAATGCAACGTTATTCACAACAGCCAATAGGTGGAAGCAACCCAACTGTCCCTCAACAAATGAACAGATAAGCAAAATGTGACTTATACATACAATGGTATATTATTCAGCCTTAAATACAAAGAAAATTCTGACACATATAACAACATGGACAAACTCTGAGGATATTAGCATACTAAGTGAAATAAAGCCATGACAAAAAAAATAAGCATTGTATGATTCCACTTATGTGGGAGTATTTGGAATAGCCAAATTTATAGAAACATAAAGTACAGTAATGGTTGCCAGTGGTTGGGGACAGGGAGAAATGGGGAGCTGTTTAATGGATACAGAGTTTCAGTTCTGAAAGATAAAAAAGTTCTAGAGATTAGCTGCACAATTTTAATATAAGTAACACTAAAATGGTTAAGATGTAAGTTTTATTTTAGATATATCTTATCACAATTAATAAATGAAAAAAAAAAAGAAAGACTTAGCGGTTTCAGCTGACCATCTACTCAATATTAGTCAACTGTGTCATGCAGCTGCCAAAACAGTAAATGCTATTTTACCTTAGGCTGCATTAAATGATTCAAGGTGAGATAGATATGAGGTAGACAGCCTACCTCACTGCTGAGCTGGCAAGTCTATATTTGAAGTCTAACTTCCATTCTGAATACTACACTTTTAGAGTCTTCCCTTTCTAGAAAGTAACTAATGTTGAGTTATTATTATATAATTTCTATTATCAATTACATCCTGCAGATGATGAAACAGCTAAGAGTCAAGTATTTAAGGTCACAGAGCCAATAAATGTAGGTTTTGACTGACTCCAAAGTAATTGCTCTTACCCACTAAACTATTCTAGCTACCAGTAGAATACATATTTCCAGATTGGAAAAGACACTGATTCTTCTAACTTCAAGACTCTTCTATTAAGTAAATCAGAAGATGAAAATAAATAAAATAAGGAGAGAGAATGAGCTAAAAGTGGACAAATTCATGAATGTATCTGACTACTGGGCAATGAGGTTACTTAACAGGTATGGTCTGATTACAAAAAATGCTTAAGAGCTCTCTGGCTATGATAAGCAAGCAGACAACATGACCACAGGTCACAACTGTCCTAAAAAAAAATTAAATAGCTAGATCTCCACATTCTGCTGGGCTGCAGAGCTAGGCCTCTTTGGAGGTCAGTTATTCAAGCAGGAGCCTGATCCTGAGAAGCCATGAAGATTACTCAAGGAGAAATGGTTTAAGAACAGGGATTGGAAATGTGAGCCAATGACAACGAAAGCAAGGACAGGGTTGCTGGCAAGGCCCATTTTAAACAGAATAACATTTGCACTGTAACAGAAGAAGACATCTGCTATGAATCTGAAGGTTTAATAGTAAGATTTCAGATATCTGTAGGTAGAAAAGCATGGCAGGTTAGGGAGATTAAAGTGCCTATTATAGACAGACAGACAGAGACACAGCCATCCATTTTTTTTAACAAGACTCTCAAAGCCATTGTCTCCTCTGATCCTCACTTCAGCCACTCTGGGAGTAAGGAAGACAACAACAATAAATATGGGGTCTGAAATAACTTCGGAGCTTCCAAGCCCAAGAGCAGCAACTATTCTTTCCTTCTTAAACATCTGGTAAAAATGTGCTACTTAAGGGCAAGAGCAGGCGCTGGGGATGTAGCTCAGTCTGTAGAGTGCTTGCTTTGCATGCACAAGGCCCTGGGTTCGATCCCCAGCACCACAAAAACAAAAAACAAAAAAATGGGTAACCATCAAGGGCAAGGGCTCCAGCTTCAGTTAATACTACTTATTACATGTGTGCCCAAAGCAAGTCACTTTAATTCTCAGGCCCAGTTTCCTCCTATAAAATGGGGATAATAATACATACTTCACATAAAGCATTAGTAATAGTAATAATATGGCTATTATTGTTATTTACTAACTGTGGTCTCAAGTAAGTCACTTACCTTGGGGAATACCAGGATCCCTCACCAGCAAAACTGAACTAACAATGTTTACTTCCTTGGGTGATTGATACATATTATTGGGGATAGAAATGAAAAGCTCGCCACATATTAGCTGAATCTGGATGAGCCATGGAGGCCTCTGGAGTTGAGACTCACTTTAAAGCCTCCTCCTACTGCTGTATTATAGCTGCTTGACCTTGAGCAAATGGCAACCTCTCTGAGGCTCGGTTTCCTCATGGGTAAAACATGACTGACAGCAGTACCTAGGACACAAAATAGCTGTAAAAATCCAATGTGTCCCTGGCACACAACAAGCACTCAGTGAGAGCCACTACTTTTACTGTTTTTCCCTCCTCAGCTCCCTACACAGGGCTTTTCCAACATTGACGGAAAAAGGCACAGATCCCAAAGTGCACTGAGATCTGTGCAGAGAAAATAGGGCCCAGGCCCAGATCTGGGATGAGTCACCTGTACTGAGTGGCCAGTCCTCAACCCTTGCCTCAGCACAATGTACAGTGCATCCTCATCCCTGCTTGTTGAACGCCTCTCTGCAAAGGCCAGGAACGTGCAGGTGGGGGGCACATAGAGCAGGGCCGGGATCCGGTAGGTAATCCCTTTCTCGTCTTCCTGCTGGAACACAGGGCTGTTGAAGGAGGATGATGTCACTTCTTCCATGATCTCTGTAAGGACAGGAGGCAGCTCAATGTGTGTGTCCATACCCAGACGCTGGCCTGTATACAAGTATTCCTTCATTCCATTGCTGGTGGGCACAGGGAAGACACAGATGTACTGAAATGTTGATTTTTTTCATACAAAGGGATGCCATAGTCTCAAAGCACAAAGCAAGCAATGTGCATGCTCATCTGACATATCTGTTCTCCAAACTCTATAGGAATCCTATGTAGCCTATGTCAAGAATGTCTTCGTGGTGCTGCATTTGCTCTGCCCAGAATCCAGGGGTCTTAACAGTCTGTGATGGTTTTCAATGTCAATATTTTGACTCAGGGTTTCTAGGGTATTGGGTAATTAATATAAACCCAAATCTATTTGAGTGACTGTGATTAATAATTCTATAAAGAAATTTTCTCCCTGTACTGGAGGCTAGAATAAAAGGAAATTTTCTCTTCTCTTCCCCTTTTTTCTCCTTTTTTACTGACACATTATAATTATATATAATAGTGGGATGCACTGTGACATATTCACATATTCACATAATTTGATCAGTTTCATTCCCCAGTACTGCCCCTTACTCTAACCTCCTTCCTTCCCAAATCCATTCCTCAACCCCACTGGTCTCCCTTCTATTTTCTTTTCTTTATTTTTATTTGTTCTTTTTATATATACCTTCTATTTTCAAGAGATCCCTTTTTCCCTTTTTTCTCTTGAATTCCCACATATGAGAGAAAACATAATGAAACAGAGAGCTCCTGAATTTCTTCATGCTGAGAATAAAAATTTCCTCATACTACGGACAGATGCCAAGAAAACAAACTGACAAAATCTCTGGCTAAGCATAAACTAGCTAAAATCTACATATGTGTATCACTTAACTTTTGTTTCTATAAATTGTATCCACGTCTGTAGTGGATTCACATGTTAGCTGTAGGATCCAGAGAGCAACATTCTAGCTGCTTTTCCCCACTTTGATCAAAATGCATAAAATTAATTTTTCCTTTGTACATCCTTTGCCTATTTCTTATGCAGGCAGGTGGCTAACAGAGATCCAGGCAGTTTCCTTGGTTTGGCTGCCAGTAACAATATAATCCTTGACTTCTGAGTCTGGCTTATTTCACTTAACAAGATGCTCTCCAGCTCCATCCATTTTCCTACAAATGATATAATTTTGTTTTTCTTTATAGCTGAATAAAACTCCATTTTGACAATATACCACATTTTCTTTATCCATTCATCTGCTGACAGATATGTAGACTGATTCCAATTGTGAATTGTGCTGCTATAAACTTTGGTATGCATGTATCTCTATAATATGCTGACTTTAATTCTTTGGGATAAACACCAAGGAGTGATAAAGCTGGGTCATACAGTGGTTCTAGTCCTAGTCTTTTGAGGAATCTCCATATTGATTTTCAACTACTGTAATAACAATTACAACTCCCCTTCTTAAGAGCATTTAAATCCTTCTTCACCTCTGAGAGGGATCATGCTTCAAACTCTTAGAAGTTAATACTTTAATGAGTTATATCTAAGTATTAATCATTCAGCCAACATGTGATTATTAGTTAACATCTAAAATGGAATTGTCAAGGTGGTAAGAATGGAGCACTGTATGGACATGGAGTAGAATAGAAAGACTAGGAAAAGGAAAGGGAGAGGAAGTGGGAAGACCACCAAAGGAAAAGTCATATGGATTGATTCAAGTCCCACTCCACTTGGTACTATGATCTAGTGCTGGCTACTGAACATCTGTAGGTCCTCGATTCCTTGTGTTTGTAAAACGTGGATAATACCTACCTAAGACAACCAATATGAAGAACCACTTAAAAGTGACTTTCAAACTTTAAAGCACTAGGCAAATAGAAGTCTTTATTACAAATTCAGACGTCTTTACGGTTTCACTTTCGGCTCTGCCACTATAACAATTAGTCATTATCAATAATTTTTTATTTATTATTATATTGATCATGTTAACAGTGGTAATACAGATAGTAACTCTGGCATGGACACCTAAAGTATTTCACACAATGTGCTTGGAACTAAGGATGGAGAAGAATCTGATACAGATTTGGAATTGTTCATTGTAGCAAAAAACTCAAATTGCTGCTTCATAGAATCCTTTTCCAATAATGAAGTGCTACCTGCTCTCTTCCTGAGAAAGAGTACAGTGTAGAACAGACAATGAAGTCTGACATGGCTTTGGAGGTTGGCGAAGTTTATAGGAGGACACTCAGTAGCAAAACATGGACCAATCTCCAGATCTCCTAAATTCCAGCTCATGACTGTTTGTGCCGCCCACCGATACCTCTGTAGTAAGAGCGGTTTTCCTTGTCTCAATTCTCTTTCGTCTCCACAATGCTAACCTAAGGTTGAAGTTTGGCTTCAGTGGGAAGAAAGCAAAAACAGAATAGCCAAGAATGCTCTCTGGTTGTCAGGTCCTAACCAACCTCATACCTCTAACCCAGTACTGCGCAAGGACTGGATTTCCTCAGCGCAGATGGTTCTGTTGCACCTGACCAAACGGTGACAAGGCCCCACTTTCTTGGAGGGTGGGGTGGCTCTCCTGTCTCCCAACCTTGCTCACCTGCGCGGGACCCGGGCTCCTGGGTGACTCTCGAAGCTGAGCTGGGCGCGAGGGGCTCTTCCATGGGGCGCGGGGCAGGCCCTAAGTCTCGGACACCGAAGCCCGGGAGAATGGCTGGCACCAGGGATGGGGAGACGCTGAAAGAGGAGGAAAAACTGAGAACCCGGAGACAATCCCGAAAAACGAAGAGCGAGGTGCTGGCCGGAAAGAGGGCACCAGAGACAAACACAGACCCCGGACGTAAAGGCTCTCCGGAGAACTGGCAGAGGTAGTCTGCAGCCCGCCCGCTGGCGGTTGAACTGACGCTTGCCACCAACCCGG